>PVJS01001389.1:0-90105 GCA_004027185.1 Glis glis | reverse complement strand
GGCTTTCAGCTAAATGTATAGGTTACACTCCAGTCACTGATTTTCTGTTTATTTCTAAGGAAGGTGATGATAGCAATTAAAATTTCTGCTCTACAAGTGTTTTTCATCCACTTGCCAATCTATGCTCTCTTTCTGCCAAGTTACATCTTCCACAACCAATTCCCCATTCATTGGGAGCAAACTCTTTTCAAAGATTACATAAATTTTCAAGAACTCTTCCCAACTATATTTTTAGTTCAAATAAACACAACTATACACCTCTAACATAATTATTTCCCAAACAAAATTAATTTCACTCAACCAACATTAGTTTAAGCCTCTTATGTGCCTAAAGGAGTAGCTTTCCTAAACTAAATTCTAAAGTATATTATTTGTTTCCTAGGATCTGCACACCCATCGTGGTGAATTAAAATGATCACAGGCTTTAGCATGAGTTGCCCTTATAAAGATGGTTGCTGCATGCCTGGGAAACAAAGTTCCTGGGACAACTTTGCTTTTAGCCTGCTTGGTAACACACAGCCATTATCAGATGCAGAGCCACAAACTTCATTGTTTTTGCAAGAATACATTCTATCCAGTAAGAGAGAAAAACCTCTCTCCTTTTCTTTCACTCTCTATATTGCCCCTTACTCTTGCCAATATTATGCATTGAACATATCAGGCTATGTAGCCTTTATGTGTTTCTATCATAATTATGCAGCCTTAACCTTTACACATGAATAAGCCGCTGTGTGGGTGGCAGGATGAACAGTTACAGAGCACGGCTGGTGCAGAACAAGAATGTGGGAAATCAAGCAGCATAAAGACTTCAAAACCTTACACTTTCTTAAATGACTTTCTGTTGTGATTACTTTAGAGCAAGATCTCACAAAAGATTGCCAATATGTTTGTTTATTCACAGCTGCGTTTCTTCCATCTCTAAAGAAATCACAGATTTCTTAAATCTCACCCAAGAAGTTCCATGTAGTAGAAGGATCTCTTTCCAGAATTGTTTGCACAAATATCCAGACAAAGCTTACATTCATCTTTCTGCCCAATGATCAGTTTTATCTTATTCCAACTAAAAGAAATAAATAGGTTTTTTCTTAGTGTTTACTAAATAGAGGTGCTAAAAATCTACTTGGGTCATAATCTCTTAGAGAACCCCTGGGATCCCGATGAAATACTAGTAATGATAATATTAGTGATAATAACAAAAGGGATCAAATTCTCTATGATTCTAAAATGTTCAGATGTATATCAGGGTGTGTGTGTGTGTGTGTGTGTGTGTGTGTGTGTGCTGGGAATTGCTGGAGGGGATTGTAAGGACTCCAGTTTATCAGGAAACTAATACATGTTCCTCTATATGTGTTTTCCATTAAATGTCACTTACATTGTGAACTGTTGCTTTCTAAGAGAAGACCAAAAGCTTAGCCTGAAAATACTATAACTCATGACACCAAGGGTTTTTTTCTTCATGCCACCAAGATATTATAAGCACTTCATAGAGTCCATGGCCAGACAATATGCAAAGGATCTGAATAGAATTTAGAGAATTGATATACCACTTATATTTCAGAAATTTTATCAAAGGCCATGATGTTCCACTTAAAGTAGCATAGCAGGTCAAAATGGAAGGAGGTGGTTAAAGACATAGGCTATAGCAAATCTATTCATCAAGTTACCTGTTTTTTTCCCCATGGGAATGTGTGCTTTATCATAGTCCTTAATGAACTGAACTGCTGAATGAACTTGGATAAATTCATGTTTATGAGTTTCAAACACATATTCATTTACTAATGATTGCTTATGATTCTGAATGGCCATAAACTGGATAGAACTTTCACAAGCAGAACTCATATATTACCTTTCTCAGTGGGCATGAAAATAGGAACCCTATTTATCCTTCATCATATGCAGAAACTAACAATCCCTCTTTCACGTTGATGGTTATTGGCTAAAGTCTAAGCTAATTCTGGTTTACTAATTTTAACATAAATTATATAAATGGATGCGGAATCATGCTACTATCACCAGAATCTATTCTCCGTTGAGCTAAATAAAGGTGTATGAATCACTGTTGCTTCTTAAGAATGGCTGCTAAATCAGGAATATGTGAGAAAAGATAGAACACATAACCACAAATAGAAATGATCTTTATCTCAATTTGTGCTTCAATTACCATATTAGGAGCTTTGCAATGTTTGTTCTTTCGCATTTGCACAGCAGCTAGTAATTTCTGGCTAATTTTTATGATGTCCACTACCACTGATGGCAAGCTGAGATTTGTATTTTAGTGGGAATCTATGTATAAAATGAAGCTGCCTCTCAGAGATCCTAGAGTCTCAGAGTCTCACTGGAGTGTTAGTTTTATATATGCAGTCACAACAGATCAGTCTAATGCTCCCACTATCAGAACTAAGGCTTTGCAGCAAGCTTATTAAATTCTCCCAGCACCCAAAGCCATTGTTTAGGTAACAAAGGCAAGCAAGTTTGTAATTAATGCCTCCAGTGGCATGTAGGATGAGAAAAATAAGTTGTCCTCTGTCCAGGGTAGGCAGATGCTAGACATGCACAGCTGAGTTTCTCAGACAGGGAATTTGAATTTTAAAACATCCTTCAGATCAAGAAAGAAGCAACTGCTGTCCTAATCAATACATACCAATGGGATTTCCACTTCTGAAATAAGGAATTCTGAATTTATGGTTCAACTTTAATGCGAACTAGAGCTCCCTGTTATCTCTGTACTGTGAAGAAACAGTGATGCGAAAAGCAACATTAATTGATGAAACTGTGGGAAAAGAAAGGGAAAGACACCCAAGAGACATGATGTAAAGTCCCGGTACCGTCTTTGATAACTCATGTAACTTCTTAGCTACCCGTAAAACAAGGGGTTTGTAAAGGATGAGTACTAAGGTTCTTTTAAGCTCTGGTACTCTGAGTTGCTATGCGAAGGTTGGTTTTCACTGGATTGTAAAGGATGCTGAGAGACCATGGGGTGTGTTCATGGCACCAGGCAACTGTGGATGGCTCAGGATGGGAGGAATAGGACCAGGTGGCAAAGTAGGCCCAGCTTTTGCCAAGGACACGTCCCCACCTCTAAATACAGCCCGGCCTACATTAATTAAGAGCCCGCCTTCTTGCTGTGTCTGCACTCGGAGCCTGATGGCAGTCTCCCCATTTTTCTCATTTTAGGATTCTGTGAAAGAGAATTTGTTTTGTTTTGCAAAAGTGCTTACTTGGCAAGCAAGCTCCCCCTCCTCCCTCTTCTCCCAAGCACCATAATAATAAGCGCCACCAAAAGAGGCTAATTTTGCCAGACTTGGATTCCATCAGCCAGTGCTTCCCGAAGATTGCCATGTTATTGCAAAATTAGACTTTTTATTACTGGAATAAATACTGTGCAGCCTTTGTAGCCAGTACTTAATGGATTCCTTTGCTAATTCCCCTGAATAACAAGGATTCCTTGTGAAAATAAAAGGCAGACAAGGTAGAGTAAACCGGCAATTACATATAATGTGCTGCTGTTAGGCTGCCAAAGCGGTTCATAAACCCGGCAGGGAAAGACTGGGGTATTTTTCAGGGTTTTCACCCCGATTGCCTCATTGAACGCCTCCCCCTTGGTGAGCTGTTTACATGGAGGCAAATAGATTCTGCAGCTGCTTCTTTCTGTGGCCTGGGAGGAAGGCTTTATTACCTTCTTTCCTTGTTCTCTTCCCTGGGAGAATTCCGCTTCCAGCCTAATACCTTATTTGCTTAGGAGCCAACAGCCAACGCTCTGAGAGAGGCAGAAGTACAGAGGATTCCTGTATCGGAGAAGGGCCATATATTATATTGGTTCCGAGCATGGGGAACCGTGTGAAAGGGACATGCCCTCTCTACCATGTTCAAGCTGGGTAACTTGAAGGGAAGCTAGCTAAATCCCTTAATCTTTCATTTTTGCTCCTTTCAGATGGACATAGTGCAGGGGCACACCGACGTTGGAATGTGTCAGAGTCACCTGAAGCGATCAGGTCAAGGCACCAGGCAACTGCTACGCCTCACCCCCAGCTTCTGAATCAGAAATTCTGGGGTGGGACCTGGGAATTTGCATTTCTAATACATTCCCACAGGCTTCTAATCCTACATGTCTGGGGATCACATTGTTACCTAAAGCACAGTGCTGTTGGGAGGAAGACATAAGATAACGTATTTGTGGGTGTCTGTGTGTGTGGTACTGGGGATTAAACCTAGGTGCATTCTACCTGTAAGGTATAGCCCAGCCATATTACTTATTTGTTTGTTTATTTGAAACAGGCTCTCCCTAGGTTCCTGGTAGTTTCGCTAAGTTGCGGAGGCTGATCTTGAACCTGTGATCCTCTTGTCTCAGCCTCCTGAGTCCTGGAATTATAGGTATGTGCCACCACGCCCAGCTGATATAATATATTTAAGGTGTGTATTCTTGCAGTGTAACTATTCAGTCAGCATAAAGCAGAATACTGTACGTCTGTGTAAATATACCATCTCTCTCATTTTTATTGAGAAATTTTGTTGTCACTCTCTTCCCACCTCCCCAAATTCTTAATGTCTTTCAACTTCTTTTCCTGGAATTCTGTGCAGATGCTGTTGTTTTTTTATCTGGTTGTTTGTTTAGAGAATCATGAACCTGAGTATAACCTCTCTTTCATTTTTCCCACCAATATCATGTTATGATTAAGTTTATTGAGCCTCAGAATTTACTTCCAATATATTTATCAGTTCAGAAGTCTATCCTTCCTTATTTCTACTCTATCACCCATAAAGGCATTTGTGTGTGTGTGTGTGTGTGTGTGTGTGTGTGTGTGTGTGTATAAATGGGGATTGAACCCAGGGGCACTCTGCCTCTGAGCTAGACCCCCAGCCCTTTATAATTTCTTTTTTATTTGGAACAGTGTCTTCCTTACATTACTGCACACTGGCCTCAAACCTGAAATCCTCCTGTCTAAGCCTCCCAAGTACTGGGATTAGAGGCATGGGCCACTGCACCTGGCTTAAAGCCATTTGTTTAAATGAAACTAGTTCTGTCCGTGAACTTTACTGTCCTCAAATATAAATCCATTTTTTTCACTTCTCAGTCATCGTTTTAGTTTGTTGACATTCATATGGAAAAGCAGCAAGGCTCTCTCTTATTCCAGGAAGAAGGAGCAGAAGGGATGACCCAATTCATCATTAGTGTAGTTCTTTAGGCCATGCAGTCTGTGTCCTGGAGATTTTTTAAGGATCCTGGCTCTAGAAGGCAATTCTCTTCCATAAAATACCATATGAGTTTTCCTGGGAAGTTACAGAAGGATGAATGAGTTGCCAGTGTTGGAAACAAGATTCTTACCCTGGCTCCATCACTAGATACGGGATAATGTTGGTCAAATTGCTTAATCTTTCTGGACTCAATATGCCATTCCATAATCCATCATGAGTAAAACATTAAGGTAGTAATTCTCTAGGACTTTTATAAATTCTTCAATTTCCTTGGAGATTTTCTGTAAAGGTCTTTTCTAGGGTGTCTCTTTTCTATGAAGCTTACACATAAGAAATGATTGTGGGTTTTGGTAAGTTTGAAAATTTTCCTAAAACTTTTGGATGGTGTGACTGAATACTCATAAGATAATTTGAGAAAAAAGTAAGAAATTTGAATAATATTTCCTAGACAATATTTTAAGGAATGATTTTCTTTTTTATATATTTTGTTTTTATACTTATTGGTGCATTATAGTCTCACATCATAATGTAGTTCTTAGTGATAGCGACATACATGCACACAGCACCTGGTGGGCTTTCCCCTGGCTACCTCCCCAATCCCCCCTTCCCATACAGGGTATTGAGATTAGCATTGGTATTCTCACATATGTCCATAGTGTCAGTGAAAGTGATTCCTTCATTGATCCTCCTTCTTTGTCCCCCTTCCTCTAGACCACCTCCCTAGCTCCACTGAAGTTCCTCCTCCATTATCTGAAGTCCCTCTGGCATCCTAATTACTCCCTAGCTTCCACATATGAGAGGAAACATATAACCCTTAACTTTCTGTGACTGGCTAATCTTACTTTGCATAATGTTCTTCAGGTCTATCTATTTTCCTCCAAATGACATTACTTTTTTTCTTCTTGATTGCTGAGTAGAATTCCATTGTGTGTGTATCCCATAATTTTTTTTAATTCATTCATCTGTTGATGGAAACCTAGGTTGGTTTTATAATTTGCTTATTGTGAGTTGTGCTACTATAAACATGGATATGCATTTATTACTATAATTTTCTGATTTCAGTCCCTCTGGAAATATACCAACGAGTGGTATTGCTGTATAATATGGTGGATCCATTCCCAATTTTCTGGGGAATCTCCACAATGATCTCCATAGCTGCTGCACTAATTTGCAATCCCACCAACAGCGTAGAAGAGTTCCCATTTCCCCACATCCTCACCAGCATTTATTGTTGTTAGACTTCTTGATGATTGCCATTCTGATTGGGTTTAAATGGAATCTCAGTGTAGTTTTGATTTGCATCTCCCTGATTGCTAGGGATGTTCAACATTTTTTCATGTATTTGTTGGCCATTTGATAATTTTCTAAGAAATCATAATAGATATGCATTCCTTGTCCTGCCCCAATTCCAGTGTTTAGTGGAATACTTGACCAATTTCCTCCTTTTGAAAGTTGGTGTATTAACTCATCAAGGACTCTGAAAAGGCTTGCAGCAAATGAACACAATTTTTCAACTCTCTCTTACCTGGACTTGGATGAGGGAGAAACATACATTTTTAACACACACACACACACACACACACACACACACACACACACACACGTGCACGCGCGCCCATTTTCAGCATCAATTAACATTTTGCTGAATATTATTCCAGAAGACAACCAATTTGGGAGAAAGCTGGTCTGGCGTTAAGTCCTGCATGATTTGGTTAAAGTTATTTAAGTTTAAGAATGCTGAGCGCAGAGAGATTGCTATCATACCTGGAGAAAGCTACAGTGTTGTGGAGTCTCTGACATTGAAGAATACACTGAGTTGGGTCCATTTGCCAGGTATAGTGCACCATGGGGCCAACCACATCTATGTGATGGGCTCTAAAACTTCACTTCAAAAGCAACTTGGCCCAAATCAGTAATAAAGTATGTAATTCAAGGCCAGTACTCTTTGAACTAGCTCCTGTCCTGTGTCCCTTACACACAAAATAACTGTAACCTAAAGGAAGTGGTTTCACAAGGTGATAAATCCCAAGGTCCATCAGTAGTGGTGATCATGTAGCAAGAAGGCAGCTGCAGAGATGTTTTGAAAGGATAAACTTCTAGCTCCCCTCAGAATGAGCATGATAGAAGTCAAGTCAGTATATTTGCTCAGAATCTGTGAAAGACAACATGCCTACTTCTGGGTGCCATATTTATCTCAGGGCACGTACTACAAAACACTTGTTCAAGGTCTTGAAGCTTGTGAACTGAGGAGTCCGTCTCCTGTACCATACCTTAGGCACTGTATCAAGCTTCCCAACGTGGATTCGTCATGTAATTAGAAGAGAGGCAATGTGGCACCTGCCTATCAGAGATTCCATCATAGCCAGTTTGCTAGGTCTATGTCTGGGGGAGAGATACTTAATTTCTGTGTGAGTCAATGCCTTTATGTTAAATAGGAATAATAGCTGGGGCTCTAGCAACTCCTACACTACCCACACTCTGGTCTCCATCTGTTCAGTACCGTAAAGCCAACTCTGGAACTAGAGGAATGAAGCCTGAAAAAAATTCATGTTAGGATTGCTCCAAGGACCACAGGAGTCGATGCATATATTCTTACATAAATAGGAGAAAGTATTAGTACTTTGACGAATTATGTTAATAGCACTTTATTTATTTGTATTAATCAGCATTTTCTGAAGATTCCTGTTTTAAAATGCACATTTCTCAGGAGTATTGACATTTAGACTTTGAGCATAGGCATATTGAGTATATTTGGGAAGGAATAGACTGAGGATGCAAGAACTAGGAAGACAGATGGGGATCCAGAGAATCAGATGTAATCCAACCTCCTTTCCTCCATGGCTTTGCTAAGGAGAGTCCAGGAAGGTCATCGAGGTGAGGGAGAGGCAGCTGTCCAGTCTTTCAGGGGGAAACCCAACACAAATATTTGATCATCATCATTAGCGCTACTACCACTATCACCATCTTTCTTGCCATCATCATCGTCATCACCACCACCTATTTAGCACTTATTATATACCAGCTCTATGTTAAGTGCTTTACAAGCAATATCTTTAAGCTTCTCAAGACACAATGAGGTATATATTATCATTACCCTCATGTTACAGATGAGGAAACAGACACACAGAAACATTAATAATATGCTCATTATAATATGATGGTCTTGCCATGGAGTTGTGAATACTCTCTGGCTGCAAGTAAGAGGAAAGTGCAAATGAACATACGGAAAAGGGAGGAGGGGAGTATATTGGAAGGATCCGGGGAATATCTCTGAGATGCAGAGAGATAAACCAGAGGTTAAAAACATAAGCATTAAGTACTGAGGAATTGAACCAACCAATAGAAAGGTAGGGACACTTCATTGAGTGTCACGTGATCAGTCATCTCTGATTTCTTTCAGCTTCATAGTCCCACTCTCTTCACTGGCTTTCTCTCCTTGCTATGAGGATGCCAAGTGTGGCCCCTTTTATTAGGACTCTGAAACGTTTCCTAATTTTAACACCTGATGAAACTGACTAATACCTCTGAATCCTGCTTCAAATCCTTGGGATAAATTTCATCAGCCCACATTGGGTCTAGTGTTTTTTTCCTGACCCACTTATCAATGCTAGGAATTAGACCATGCAGAGAATGTAAAGAGACCCCTTTCTTGGACGGAAACTTCACAGAATTAAGGGAGCATAGGACAGGCAGAAATTCTAAGAGACATATACTATATTTTGTGCATAGTACAGGCATTGAAAATATACATATTTTGGCTCTTACACATGTAAAGTCCTGTAAGTGGAAAGTGGAGAGATTTGAGTTTAAATTTAAGAGGAAATTATTACTGCTTTGAGAAAGATGGACAGCAAGAGCAAAAATACAAAGAAGCAAGGACATTTGCTCTGTTGTGGATCGTCTTGCATACAAAAGATTAGTTAAATAGAATAAATACTAAAAAAGGATATGTAGAGATGCAGGTAGTGTCCAATTTTCAATCTCTGCTGAACTGAATTTTTATAACATAATTGACAATCTATTCATTGAGGGAAATATGATTGTGCAAACAGGTAAAAAAGAACATAAAGGAGAAAGACAGCAATATAGGAATATCTGTTTTGCTTACCTCTTCCAAGGTAATTTCAATACACCTCAACTTTATGAGATGATTTCAATGCACTCCAAGGGGTGATCTTCTTTTATCTGTATCAAGACCGACACTTTTAGGGATACTCGCCCTAAACAATGATAAATAGTTGGAATGCATAAATGTGAAAATGTGAGTTCCAGTTCATAATATCTTAGGTTAAAGATGACTCACTGTCACAATTTTTAAGAACCACCAAATACCTAGAGATAATCCCAACACAAGATATGCAAGACCAAGATTACCATGAGAAATTAGAGAAGACCTAATACATGGAGGGCAATATCATGGTTTGGGTTGAAGACTTAATATTATGGAGATGTAAACTCATACTAAATTGGTTGATAGATTTAAAAGAATGCTAACAAAATACTGCCAAGATATTTTTTTGGTAGAAACTGACAAGCTGACTTTTAAAATTTATATGGAAACAAACATAAAGCCCTAGGATCGTGAACAGCAACAACAGGAGTATTAAGCTTTCAGCTATCAAGACCTGTTAGGAAGCTGTAATAATTAGGAAAGTGTGTTACTGGTTTGAGAACAAATAAATAAATCAGTGGAACAGAACAGAAGATTCACTAACAGGCCTAGCTAGTTTATGACAAAGTGGTATTGCTGTGCTATAGAGAAAAACATGATCGTTTCAATAAATATTGCTGGACCAATTAGTTATCTATACAGAGTACAAAGAGAATTGTTACCTTCTACCTCACACCCCTTATAAAAGTGAATTCTAGATATACTGTAGACCCAATAGAAAAGGCAAAACAGTCAGTTTTAGGGGGAAAAGTGAATATTTTAATGACACTGGGAATAAGCAGAGATTTCATAAACATGACACCAATTGTGTTATTAGGTAACAAAGCAAAAATGTGCACTGCTTTAAATAAGAACTCCTGTTAATCAAAATATAACATATCTAAGGCACAGAATGAGATTGATTCAGCAAAGGACTTGTGAATAGTTTAAAAACCTTCTACAAATCAATAAGATAGGGGGAAAGAGACCAATTAAAATTGGGAAAAAGCCTGAGTAGACACTTCACAACAAATGGTATCTAAGTGATCATGACACATTGAAGTTTCTCAACTTCATAGCCATCAGGGAAGTATGTATCACAACCACAGAACCCTACAACTGTATACGACCGGAATGGGGGACACGCGAAAAGAGAAATGTCAAAGCATTAGTGAAGACACAAAGCCTCTGACAGAAAATCTGTGCAACCACTTTTCCAAATTAATTTTTAGTTGAAAAATAAAAATAAAAAATATATATATTTTGCTGGGCGTGGTGGCACACGCTTGTAATCTCAGTACTTTGGGAGGCGGAGACCGGAGGATCCGGGTTCGCGGCCAGCCTCAACTCTCTCTGTCTGTCTCTCTCTCTCTCTCTCTCTCTCCTTAGCGAGGCCCTCCACAACTTCGTGAGACCCGGTTTCAAAATAAAGCATAAAAAATAGGGCCAGGGGCATAGCGCAGAGGTAGAACGCCCCTGCGTTCAATCCCCGGTACCGCAAAAAAAAAAATTATATATATATATATATATATTGATTGAGTTGTATATCTATGCTTCAAAACATATTAGCAGGATCTACCCAAGCTGAACGTGTGTGTGTGTCTGTGGTCTGTGTGTGTGTGTGTGTGTGTGTGTATGTGTGTGTGTTTCCATCCAGAAATTCTACTCTTGAGTCTCCAGATTTCTACCCAAGCAGTTGGGATTACACATGTTTACCAAAACATGCAAGAGTTTTCATACCAATACTCTGTTCAATAGCCTTCCCCAACTTCAGGTGACTCAAAAATCCAAAAATAGGATGAATAGATTGTGGTAATTCATGTAGTTAAAAGTAGACTGAGCCTGGCGTGGTGGCTCACGCTTGTAATCCCAGTACTTTGGGAGGCAGAAACCGAAGGATCCGGGTTCGCGGCCAGCCTCAGCTCTCTCCCTCTCTTTCTCTCTCTCTCTACTTAGTGAGGCCCTCCGCAACCTCGTGAGACCCGGTTTCAAAATAAAGTATAAAAAATAGGGCTGGGGGTGTAGCGCGGAGGTAGAACGCCCCTGGGTTCAATCCCTGGTACCACACACACAAAAAACGTAGACTGAAACAAGAATCAAAAACTACAATTAAGGTGAAAATGTAAATGAATCTTACAATGTTGAATAAAATAAACATGAGACAAAAGATGATGGTTACGTACATGATTCCCTGTATGTAAAAGCAGGCAAAAATGACCTATGGTGTTTGAAGTTGCTAGGTCTGGTTGTCGAGGGAGAGTTATAATAAATGAAAAGAGAAATGAAAGGGAAGTTTCTGGAGTGTTGGTATTTTTTTTTGTTTCTTGACATGTGTGTAGGTTGGAGGGGTGCCTTTCCTTTATGAAAATTTATCCAGCTGGAAACTTGATCTATGATCATTTGTGTAATAATATAGATTTTATTTTAAGAGAATGCATACTCTAAAAAAACCACCTTCAAAGAAAAACTTTGAAATTATTTTTATTTCAGTAATTCTTGCTAACAAGTTGCACATAAATAACGTGCTGCTAGGATTATAGCCCGTCTCTGCTTTGGTGGCGCTGCTTGTGTTTACATACTCTAAGATTTGTAAGCTCTGGGCACATGGATTGATTTTGAGAGGACAGATGCTTTATTTGCAAATGCTTACCCTCTTGTGCAGCATTAACAAGCCTGCTAAACAGGCTGCATACAGAATGGCCCGAGATTTACAGCTGAGCCTTACCTGTTCAAGAACATGATGGAAAATACGGGCCTGATCAACAATTACTGGTTGGTGAAGCACCTTAAAGACACTCCATGTCCAAAAAAACCAGGAGGAGGAGAATGGAGGAGCCCTTGGGCTTGAGCCTGCAGGAGAAGTGGCCTCAGAACTCTCTCCCATGACATCTTGATTCTTATCAGCAGGATTAAAGGTTGAGGGAGATTTCCAAATCCTCCACTCAGAAATAAATAATAAATTCCTTTTCAGGAATCATTTCGGAAGGCAATAGGTAATATAAGAGCAAAGACATAACTGATAAGGGAGAAATGCCCTCCAACCCTGGGAACTTACAATATAATCTTCCTAGTCTTTAAAGACCAAGAAGCATCTTGCTTCTACTAAATTGAATTTCAAGTTTTGGACATAAGATAAGAAATACATCATACAGAAATTGGACTCATTTGGGGCCTACTCATGATGCTCTTGCCAACATTTTCCAGCTGCCCCACAGGAGCACTTGCTTTGAGTTTTATATAGAGTTTCCATCTTCACACATTGACCCTGTCTTCTTCCTTCATTTGTGGGAACTCTAATCCTGAACAGAGCTGGGTTCTCCAAACCAATGATCAAAAGCAGGGGGACCACTGAGCCTCCAGATAAAGCACAAGACTCTTGCATTTCACTTTGTGTCCCCGCTCATGACATTGTGCAGTTGTGTCTGCAGTCACCAGCAGTGACACACAGACTGAAGACCTCGCCTGTTCCTTTGATAGATGCAGGAAAACAACCCTGGCATCTGATTCAACCAAGCAATAGTTTGCTGTGTTGGGGCCCGATGGCCAGGAGGTGGGCAAGTGAGTGGTATTTTAATTTTGTTCCAATGCGAAATATATTTGAAGAAATTGAGAGTTACTAAGTTGGGAAGCTTAGCTATAGGCCAAATGATTGAGGGAAACTCTGAGTTTTATTATTTCTTCATATTGTATACAGGCTAGCAATGTGATAAAGGAGGAAGAATGATGATGCAGCACAGGGAGAAATGAAAGAAGACTGGGGGAAGTCCATTTTTTTTTAGAGTAGCAGATGTGATTGCTTTAGTTGCACGTAACAATATATTCTATTTCTGCCACATGATATTATTTTTGAAAATCTTGTCATCATTTCTTGTCTAATGACCAGAAAATTAGCTATGCCACATCACCACTGGGAGCCATACCACACCATGGAGAAAAAATATACATATATATATACAATTTCTTCCTGATTCATTAGTGTGTGTATATATGCAATTATATTAGTGTAATATACAGTATTATACATTATAGTATTATATTATTATAATTATACTATTACACTAATTATAATAGCATACCAGTAATAGTATATCTGTATACTATTATAATTATAATTATAATATACGGGTATACTATTATAATAGTATACTATTATAATTAAACTATGATGCTAATATAATATACATTATTTTAGTGTAATATATACTATTCATTAGTGTATATAATCTCCACATCTAAGGTAACAATCTGAAATTCAGTTAATGCCTATAAAGAAATGGGATATTGGATAAATCTGGTGACCGCTACAAATTAGGCCTGGACTGCCATTACATGAGATATCTGCATAGGGAGATATACTAATGAGTCAGGAGGAAACGATATAGACTTAGCCAAAGTAGGCTATACTGAAGTATGTAGCAACAACTGAAGTATAACAGCATATAATAGAAAGGAAGAGAGAGGAAGTTGAAGATCATGTGCAGGCTGAGCTGAGCATCCTTATGGAGGAGTCTGGTTCGAGGTGCAAATGCTACGTGGGATCCTTCAGACCTGACTGGCGACCAGGATTGCCTGTCAAGCTCACCCCTAGGGAGCGGACCTCCTCACTCCAGACTCTGCACCCAGCAAGACAGGGCAGTTTTCTGGAGGAGGTTGCAATCAAGGACTTAGCCCTCCATCCAGGGGTGTCCTTTTTGTTGTGTGTTGTTTTTGTGGTACTGGATATTGAACCCAGGTCATTCTACCTCTGAGCTATACTTCCAGCCCTATTTTATTTTTTGTTTTGAAACAGGATCTCACTAAGTTGCTGAGATCCTCGTTAAGTTGCCAAGGCTGGCCTTGAACATGCAATCCTCCTGTCTCAGCCTCCCTAGTATTGGGATTACAGGCATGCGCCATGACACCTGGCTAGATGTGTCCTTTAAAGGTACCTCCGGTGAAGAACTTCCCTGGCCTTTCCACCAAGTCAACCTTATTGCTGTTCTTGGATGATGAATATTCTCCACTTTGGATTAGTAGCTTGCCACCCCTACAGTTTCTCATCTCCCTCTCCTCTGCCCACCCAAGACAGGATTTTTTAATACAAATTTATTTTATTATATTCTAACCAAAAAAGAAAGAAGAGAAGAAAGAGGCAAAACTGAATGAATTTCACATATGTGTTTATTCACAACAATATGTTTTAGTTTCTGTAAGAATTAGACAAGAATAGAAAAAAAGTAAAAGGCTGGTATTTCCCATTTCATTTTTTCAGTTTAATTTCATTTTGTTGAAATTAAAGTCTTAGAAGTTTGAGTTGATTCCCTGGTCAGCACTGCATCCCCTGACCCTTTCCTCGTGTTGGACACAGGGAACAATGAGATATCTGAGCAAGAGCTTCTTTTGGTCTCTTGCTGGGACTGTCACAGGAAGTGAATGAAGCCTTGATAGTTCCATTTAGTTCGGTTCAATATCCTGAGCACCTTGAAACCCAATTGCTTGACAAAATTAAAAAGACTACAACTGACTGCCTCTTTCCACTAAGGTAGAACATCTTAGATCAAACCAGTTCCTTCCAGAGAACTACTCTAAAAGTTACAAGAAAATTAAAAAAAAAAAGCATTTATTTGAAGGCACCAGAAAGCAAATGAGGAAAGTTAGGAATTGAGGGTTCTGAGCCTGAAGAATAGCTTGGTACAGATTTTTAAATACCTGAGACTTAACATTTTAAAGAAAAGAGATCATAGCCTAAAGAATTTCACCAATGAACTGGGATCTATAAGAACAATCAAGTGGAAATTACCGAACTAAAAAATGCCATAAGTTAAACTAAAAAAATCAATTAACAGGTTTAATAGCCTATTAGACACAGAAGAAGAAAAGATTAATGAACCAGAAAAGAAGCCAGGACAAAATATCCAAAATGAAGAATGGAGATTTAAGAAGATGTGAAATATAGAAAAGAGAGTAGTAAAGACCTGTGGACCATATAGAAAAGATCTAGAAAATGTATTTGGGAGTCTGGATGGAGAGCAGAGACAAAATGATGTCGGAGCATTATTTGAAAAGATGTTGATAAGAAATTTTTATAATTGATGATATACTGTGGAGCCCAGCAGACTAATCAAAGAAAAATATACACAGGTACACACTAAAATTAAACTGTTAAAGCCAAATACTAAGGCAAAATCTTTAAGCCAAAGAGAAAACCTACTTTGAGAAAAGTGACAGATGGTTGACTGACTTGTGAATGAGACAATGGATAGAAGAAGGAATGAAATGTTATCTTGAATACACTAGAAGAAAATAGCAAACAGCCTAAACTACTATATCCACCAGAGACAGTTTTCAAAAATTAAGGTAGTATAAATGTGTTTGGGCAAATGGAAACAGAGGAATTTTATGCCAATAGTCCCATTTCTACCCAAAATACTAAAGCCAATTTGCCATTCCAACTGTTGGAAGCATAAAAACGCAGGAGATAGTGAAAAGCAATACATGCATAAATATATGAGTACATTTAAATTGTATCAGTTGTGGACACATAATTAAAGTGTCCTGTATGATTAAAATTTAAAATTAAAATACAAGAGAGCTATAGCACATGAGTATGAAGGGGAAATGGAATTAAAATTTATGAGCTTATTGGCATTATCCAGAGAATTCCAAAATTTATATTAGTATAAAAATGTTAGTTTTGAGGTATGTATATAAGTATGTATTGCTATGTATGTGTATATAATTTTCTTTTTTTTTGGCAGTGCAGGGATTGAACCCAAGATCTCATATAGCTAGGCAAATGTTCTTAATACTGAGCTACATACCCAGCTCTTTTTATTTTATTTTGAGACAGCGTCTCCCTAATTTGCCTAGGCTGGCCACAAATTTGCGTTCCTCTTTTCTCAGCATTCCAAGTAGTTGAAATTATAGGACAGTACCACCACACCTAGCTAGCTGTGTTCTGTATGGTGTACATTATAATGTCTATGAGAACCTAAATTAACATCAACAACAAAAAATCTATCACTCTACTTAATAGAAACGTGTTAATGATGATAATAATAATGAGCATAAAGGGAAGAACAAATTAACAAAGCCAAACACACACACAAAAAAAACACAGGGAACAAAAACACAGGGGGAAAATCACACATGAATATTATCATGGTACATTTAAATCAAAACATACTAGCTATTACACTGAATACAGAAAAACTACACAGGACAGTTGAAGGGCATAGACTTTCAAGCAGGAGAAAAAATAATCATGTTTACAAGAGACACAACTGAAGTAAGTGACACAGAGTAAAAAAATATTGAAAAAGGTATCATTATGTAAACAATAACCAAAAGAAAACTTGAGTAGTTAACTTAAATGAGACACTATAAACATGAGCACACTAAGTACTACCTGAAATATGGAAAGATAGTTCATAAACATAAGTGTCAAGCTGCCATTAAGATATAATTCTGGAGCCGGGCGTGGTGGCACATGCTTGTAATCCCAGTACTTGGGAGGCTGAGACTAGAGGATCCAGGTTTGTGGCCAGCCTCAGCTACTTAGTGAGGCCCTCCACAATTTAGTGAGATCCCATTTCAAAATAAAGAATAAAAAATAGGGTTGAGGTATAGCTCAGAGGTAGAATGCCCCTGGGTTCAATCCCCAGTACTGCAAAAAAAAGATATAATTCTGAATTTGACATAAATAAATAAGCTCAAAATATATTAAATCTGAATTGGACTAAAAAAACAGGAAGAGCCACTTTATAGAGAAGGATTCTGTTTTCCTATATACATATTTAGTCTTATTTTTATTAACATGCATTAATTATACATATTAATGGGATTTAGTATGCTGTTTCCACCCAGGGATACAGTCTGCAATGATCAAATCCAACTTTCCTTTATCCATCCTTCCTCCCCCGCATCCACCCTTCCCAACCTCTAATCTGTATTCTACATACAGGTCAACCGTTTTTAGCTTTCACAAATGAAATAAAAAATGCAGTACTTGTCTTTCTGTGACTGGCTTATTTAACTATACCTAACATCCTCCAGTTTCATCCATTTGATGCAAATTAAAATATTTTATTTTTCTTTATGGCTGAATAATATTCCATTATATATAATAATAACATATAATAATACAAAAATATTGTTAATAAATTATAATTATTAAGTTTATATATATATCATATATATGAATATATATTAATTTCATATATATCATATGTATCTCAAATTTTTATCCATTTATCCATTGGTGGGAACTTATATTGATTACATATCTTAGTTATTGTGAATAGTGCTGCAATAAATATGGGCATGCAGGTATCTCTTTAGAATGCTGATTTCATTTCTTTTGGATAAATATCCAGAAGTAGATAGAAGTGGATAGATCTACTTTCAGTTCTTCGAAGAACTTTGATACTATTACTCATAATGGCTATCCTAATTTACTTTTCCACTGAAGGTGTATAAAAGTTCCTTTTCCCCCACATCCTCCCCAGCATTTGGTGATATTATCAGTGCATTGTAATCATACATCATAGTGAGGTTTGGAGTGACAGAAACATACACGTGCAAGCATTTGTTGTGTTTCCCTCCGATTCCCACCCAGCTCCCTCCACTTCCCCATACATACTATTTTTTTTTAACTTTTTTTTTTTGCGGTACCAGGGATTGAACCCAGGGGCATTCTACTTCCGTGCTACACCCCCGGCCCTATTTCATTTTTTTTTATACTTTATTTTGAAACCGGGTCTCATGAAGTTGCAGAGGGCCTCACTAAGTAGAGACAGAGAGAGAGAGAGAGAGAGAGAGAGAGAGAGAGAGCTGAGGCTGGCCGCGAACCTGGATCCTCCGGTCTCTGCCTCCCAAAGTACTGGGATTACAAGCGTGCGCCACCACGCCCGGCCCCATACATACTATTAACATTGATGCTGATAACTTCATATATGAACAAAGGATTATTTGAACTGTTTTTCTCATCAGATCTCCCCTTTCGCCTCCTCACCTTCCACTCTTCCACTAGTCTCTCCCCTCATTTATCTGAATTCCTCTTTGATTCTGTCTCTCTTTAGCTTTCACATATGAACAAAAACATATGACCCTTCAGTTTCTGTGACTGGCTAATCTCAATTAGCATACTATTTTCTTTATAGTAGCCATTCTTCTTGGAGTGAGATGTTATCTTTTTACAGTTTTGATTTGCATTTACCTGCTGACTAATGATATCGAGCATTTTTTAATGTATTTGTTGGTCATTTGAATTTCTCCTTTTTTTTTTTGTTGTTGTTGTGCTGGACTTTCTCCCACTGAGCTGCATAGTCACATTCCCCGCCCTTTTTATTTTTTAATTTTGAAACAGGTTTTCACTAGGTTGCTGAGGGTCTCACTAAATTGCTGAGGCTGTCCTCAAACTTGTGATCCTCCTGTCTCAGCCTCAGAAGTACTGGGATTACAGGCATACACCACCATGCTGGCTTGTATTTTTTCTTTTAAGAAGTATCTATTCAGATCATTTGCCCATTTTTAAATTGAATCATTTGATTTTTTTGTTGTTGTCATTAACTTTTATTTTGTTTTTTGTTCCTTCTGTATACTAGCTATTGATCCTTCACCAGATGAATGGTCAGCAAATATTTCCTCCCCTTCTGTAGGTTATCTTTTAACTTTTTTTTTTTTTTTTGCGGTACCGGGGATTGAACGCAGGGACGTTCTACCTCCGCGCTACACCCCCGGCCCTATTTTTTATGCTTTATTTTGAAACCGTGTCTCACGAGGTTCTGGAGGGCCTCACTAAGGAGAGAGAGAGAGAGAGAGAGAGAGCTGAGGCTGGCCGCGAACCCGGATCCTTCGGTCTCTGCCTCCCAAAGTACTGGGATTACAAGCGTGCGCCACCACGCCCGGCTTATCTTTTAACTATTGATTGTTTCTTTTGCTGTGTAGAAGCTTTTTAGTTCCATGTAATCCATTTGTCTATTTTTGTTTTCATGTTCTATGCTTTTGGGATCAGAGCCAAAGAATTACTGACTATACCAATATCTTGAAGTGTTCCCCCTAGCTTTTTTTCTAGTAGTTTCCTATCTTATATTTAGGTCTTTGACCCAATTTTTTGTTGATATTTATACAGAATGAAAGATAGGGTTGAAGGTCTTTGATCCAGTTTGAATTGATTTTTGTATAGAGTGAAAGATAGGATTTAAGTTTCAATCTTTTATAAATGGATACCCATTTTTTCTAGCACTGTGAACTGAAGAGGCTATCCTTTCTCAATTGTGTTTTTGTGCCTTTGCTGAGGGTCAGTTGGCTGTGGGCTTGGGGACTCTTTCTGGGCTCTCTAGTGTGCCCCGTTGGTCTACATGTTTATTTTTATGCCAGTGCCATGCTGTTTTGGTTACTGTGGCTCTGTAGCATGTCTTGAAATCAGGTAATGGAATGTCTCCAGCTTTGTTCTTTTTGCTCAAAATTTCTTTGGCTATTAGGAGTCTTTATGATTTCATAAGAGTTTTAACAATTTCTTTTTTAGTTCTGTGAGGAATATAATTGATATTTTTATGGAGGTTGCATTGAATCTTTAAATCCCTTTGGGTAATATGGGTATTTAATAATATTCATTCTACCAATCCATGAACATGTGAGGTCTTTCCATTTGTATGTGTGTGTCTTCTTCAAAAAATTCTTTAATTTTTTTGTAATTTTCGTTGTAGAGGTCTTTCATTTCCTTGGTTAAATTTATTCTTAGGAATTGTAAATGGGATTCCTTTCATGATTTTTTCTCAGTTAATTCATCATTGATGTTTAAAATGCTACTGATTTGGGGATGTTGATTTTGTATCCCACAGGTAAATGTATTCATTTATCAATTCTAATAGTACTTTGGTGGAGTCTTTAGACTTTATAATCATATAATCTGCAAACAGGGATAATTTAACTTCTTTACTTCCTATTTCTATGACTATTTTTTTTTGCTTGCTTAATTGCTCTGGCTGAAATTTCCAGTACTATATTAAAGAAAAGCAGTGAGAGTAGGCACCCTAGTCTTACTGCTGATCTTAGAGAAAACACACTTTGCTTTTCCTCATTCAGCCTGATATAGAAGGATTTTCATTTATCTTTTTCTAAAAGAAACTGATAGATGATTTGAAGGATTTCATCCTCAGAATTGACCTAATTTCCATACATCTGCATAATAGCCATATTCTGGGCAATAAAGTAGTCTCAACAAATTCTAAAGGATGAACCAGAGTATTTTTTTTCTGACCACACAGGAATTAGAAAACAAATCAAGAACAAAATGATACCTGCATACTGATGTTTTTTGAAGAACTATTCACAATAGCCAAGATATGGAATCAACCTACATTCCCATCAACAGATGAATGGATGAACAAAATGGGACAAATATACACAATAGAGTATTATTCAGTCACAAAGAAGAATGAGATCTTGCCCTTTGCAGCAAAATGAATTGAACTGGAGGACATTGTAGTAAGTGAAATAAGCCAGATTCAAATAAAAAAAATCATGTCTTTTCACTAATATGTGGAAGATAAAAAAAAAGTTTACCTGAATGTAGATAATGATTACTAGAAGCTAGGAAGGGCAGGTGTGTGGGCTGTGGGATGAGGGTAGATAAATGGAAGTGGGATTTGATCAGTGAACACTGTATGTATCTATAGAAATATCACACTAAACTCCATTGATATATACAATTAGTACATGTAAATCAAGAATTTTAAAAAATAAGTCAGAAATATTCAACTGATAGGAAATTAAGCTAGATATTTCCAAATAAGTCATGTACCAAATTATAATTCAAAATATAAATTAGAGCGAAATAATTTATTTACTATAAAAATGAATTAGACAATTTTTGTAGTAAAATGAGTAACAACAACAATCCTAGAAACTGCAAAAAAAGAAAATAAATATCCTTAAATATTGGCTACGAAGGCAATTAAAACAGATCTCAACTACAATTCTATAAACCAGAATGGCGAGCGAATTAACTAAAAATATCATTTAAAGTAAATATCTATAAATAAGAAAGGTTTGACAATTGTTTAAGACACCTATATTGAAAACGATAAAACACTGAGAAAACTTAGTTGAGGCTAAGAAAATGGAGCTACATGCCTGTCCATGGAGAAGAGATTCAATATTTTAAATATGTCATCATATCTTCCCTACTTGTTCATCAATGGAATCTGCAATCACCATATCCTAGCAGACATGTATAAAGTTACTTTTGATGCCTTGAAAATATTCAATATTCAAGGCTATTTAAGATAATGCATTATTAGTGCAAGTCTAAACAAACTAGAAAAGACTTGAGTGTTTAGAAATAAATACACATGTGCACAGCTGCCTGATTTGTGATAAATGAGTCTGGCTTAACTGCTACCCTGTATGAAAACAAACAATCAAAACCCTGAACTTGGTGACACTACCTAATGCCACATTCCAAAATTAATTCAAAATTAATTTTGAACCTAGGTGTAAAAAATAATTGTTAATAATATTTATAGAAAAAAAGTAATATTTTCATGACCTTTGGGTAGGCAAAATAAGATAAAACAAAATAAGAGAGAAAAATTAATAACATTATCTTAAGTAGGCATTTCTTTCATTATAAAACATCATTAGGTGGGAGAAAAGATAAATTTTCAGCTGGTAGGAGATATTTTAAATACATTTATTAACAATGAACAAATATCCAGAATTTATAAATAAAATTCAAAATGAGTATGAAAAGGGCAACATCATTCATTGTGTAAATGACTCCAAGAGACACTTCACAAAAGAGATGTGCATGTTGCCTAAAACCATACCAAATGGAGTTCAACAACATTAATCATGAGAAACATGAAAATTAAAACTAGAAAGAGATGCTACATGCCCATAAAAATAATTAAAATTCATAAAACTGACAACATTAAATGTTCATGAGGACATGGGGAACTGGAACTTGCATACATTTCTGCAGTGAAAGTAGATTATTATAACAATTTTGGTAAACTGTTTAGCAATTTCAATTAAAATAAAACATATACTGCCTTGTAACCCAGCATATCCACTCCTAGATACATTTTCAGATCATATGAAAGCATAATCGCATTGAAGGATGATTAAAAGAATGTTCACAATAGTTTCAAACTATAAAATATATAATATAAAGATAGAAAAAAGCAATTAAATTGAATAGTCCAGAGCTATGAGAAAAGACACAGGTGCATCTTATAGGCATAGCATGCATGAAAGAAGCTAGACACAAAATATTACGTGGTTCCATGTCTATGAAGATCAAAAGTAGGTAAAATTATTCCATGTGACAGAAGGCACACTACTTAGATGGTGTCTGAATATTGCCTGGAAAGGGGTACACAAGAGAAAACTGGGGTACCTGAAATGTTTATATCTTCCCTCTGATGATTACACAGAGGTGTGACTTTGGCTCTCAAGGTGTGCAAATCATGATACTCTTCAATTAAAATGTACACAGAAAAAAATAAGCAGCAAACCAACAAACACAAACCAAATATATAAATTATTTAACTTGAACCATGTTCATAATTTGATTCCAAAGCCAAGCACACATTAATCTTCCTGGCTGGAAATCCCTGCAAATGCAAACCATACCCAAGAATCAATGCCCACTTCTCCATGAGTGCTTTAAAAAAAAGTTGGATGATATAGTAATATGTAAATGCTATTAGAGATTAAAACACAGATTTGTGGGACTTGTAGATTCAATTTTTCTACTTTATTAAGGTAGATTCCATTAGTCTTTAAAAGCTCCTGGAAAATTTGGGAAATAATCCCAAACTGGGGAACACTATTCGTATTAACAGTGACTAAAAAAATTGCCATAGTTTTATAGTGACCAAAATATATTCATCAGAAGTTGAGTGGAGGGGAATTAATTTGGATTCCCAGTTAAAAAAGAATTATAAGAATCTCATTTTGAGAGATATTAGCAGATATTTTCATTTTTTCTGTAGAATTATTGTCCATCACCCAAACAATAAGCAAAACATCATACAGAAATTTAGATCTGTATGTTTTATTTCCAATTTTCCACATGGCTTTACAAATGGGGTTTAATTTGCTCCTCACAGCCTACAAATTAACAGCCAAAGTTTACTGAGCACTGATGCATAACCACATACTACGCTTAGCACTGTGCATGTGTCACCACATTGCATCCTTGCAGCAACCCAGTAAATAGGTACAATCAATGCCCCTGTTTTAGATCAGTAGGTCCACCCCTGAGGCTTACAGAGAGGAACAAACTACCCAAGCTGACAAAATTAACAAACGATGAAGACAAGTCTCAAGCTCATACAATCAGACCCAGGGCCTGACCTCTACACTGGTTATATATCCCACACTCTTCAGCTGCAGAGCCAGCTACCACAGGCCTCTTGGGCTGCAGCTTGAGCCCAATGTGAACGATGAGTAATGATGCAAATGAGAATCCTTGGTATTCATTTCCTCGCTCATTACTCCCATGGACACATATTTCCATAAACCAGTGCACTTTTCTCACTTCCGTAATTTTAAATATGTTGTTCTCTGTCTCCAAAATATCTATTCTTGCAATGTAGAGATGATGGAACCCAAATCATGCTTCATATGTTCATCAAGCAGAGTATAGTGTTCACACCTTCCCAGAGAGAATGAGGAGGTTGTGTGTGTGTGTGTGTGTGTATGTGTGTGTGTGTGTGTGGTGCATCCTCCAAGAGAGTGAAGAACCTAAAATTAACCTAGCATGGTCCAATTTTTGGAGGGGCTGGGGGGTGAGGCTGCCACTGCGTGTAATAAGGTCCTTGTTTTGCAAATGCCCCCTGATGTTAATGGCAGCTAGCAACACCAGTCCCTGAGTCTGATGTGATAGTCTATATTTGCCAGAGCTTTCTGGAATTACCCAACAGAAATACCCAGGAGCTTCCTGCCCCATTCCTTCTTCACCAAAAGCTTGGGACTTGACTCGGCCAAACCTACTTCGCTGTTCCTTGGAGAAATACAGTGGCCTTTGTGTTGTCATTAGAGATGACCAACACAAGAAGGGAACTACTCATTATTCTGGGTTTCAGGATCTGTCTACACTCTAATGCTAACTCTTATTAACAGGCCCTTGTAATTTTTCTGTTTTTCACACAGCCTATGTAGAAAGTGTTCTTCCTTCCAGGAACACATTAAAAAAGCAGAAAATGTGGGTGTCACCTGGACACCACAAAAAATACTCGGGAGACCCCTGAACTATAGTAATAAAAATCATTTATAGGATACTCTCACATTGCCAGACACTGATTCTTATATGCATTTTACTTAAACTATACTATTTTCGTCTCATTACCACCCTATACGATTTCTACTCCTTGTATCCCTATTACAGAGATAGGGAGACAGGTCCAGAGTTTGTAAGCAGACAGCAAAGCCATGATTGAAATCAGAAAGCATCTTATTGGAACTAATCTTCTTAACCACTCTTCTATACTTCTCAGCCACTCCAAACTTCAGGCTGTGTTTCAACTCACTATACCAGGCAGCTAGCTTCAAATGTTTTAATATATTGCGCTATCTCTAAGAAGGCTGTTCTCTGCCAAGTGCTGTCTATAAGCAGTTTTCAGGCTACTCTAAAGTAAAGTAGATTAATACAGGTAAGGACGTAAGGGATACATAATCAATCTCGATCAACTTCACAAACGAATCCCAAATAGATACTAGAAAAAAACCCTGATGTTCCTCTGCAGAACATCCCTCCTTTTTTACACCCTCGAAATGTTCATTCATTATTAATGCTCTACTCTGCCTGCACTCATTTTTCCAATATGATCAAATGGCTAATCGCCACTGTTGTTTTCACTTATTTTAACTTAAACCATTTAAAAGCAATGACATTCTTGAAAAAGGCCACAGAACCAAGTCAATAAAAGCTCTAGAATACAATCATCATTCCTCGACAGTATGAAGATGGAATCCTTCAGTTTCTACTTTATTGGAAGCAATTATCGAAGTAAAATCATTCTTAATACACTGGAAATCATTCTTAATACACTGAAAGTGTGCTCAATTCCCAATTCTATTTGAATTTGTTTCTTAAAACATAGGTGCATGTGGAAGAAGAGAAAGCCTTCAAGGCTGCGGAGAGGCAGAACTAGAAACTGTTATGTCCTTCAGCTCTACCTTTATGAGGACAGCAAGTCTTAGATAGACCAGGACCCAAATGGGACATTCTTTTCTTAAATACATAGTGGTTTCAGCCATTCCTTGACACTTTGGGAGATAAAATGTATAGTGCAATACCATAAACATAAAACTATATTCTAACTCCCTTCCATTTACCGAGAACTATTCATGGGATAGGACTGAGATTTATTGTGTATTATCAATGCTAAGGTGAATAGTAGGTAGTCAACCACTTTATTTTTTTAGGTCACTGAACACGCTCAGTCTTCTCCATGTACCTTCCTACAGTGTCATTTGTCAAAGATGTTTTAAACAGCTATTGTATGTCAGTCACATTGAAGTTCTCAGTGTAAATACTCATCAAAAAGCAATAACATGACTTTTAAATGCTCAGTGTGATGTGGGTATCTTAAACTGGGATTGGAGAAATTTTAGAAAACCTATCTTGGCAGTGCAGAGAGCCAAGAAAATCACATAGTGTATCGTGGGAATGGAGAAACATACACTGAGAGACTGTGGTAAGTATTGGAGGTAACTGCCTCAAAACCACAGGTTCATAGTATTCAATCTCTGATGAAACAGAAGCATGTGGTGGATAAACTCATAGGCTACAGGATCCAAATGGCAGAGCTAGCACTGAACATTCTATCTTTATCCTAGCTATGATATCATGATATGTTGGACAAAGCACATGATCTTTCTCAGTCTCCATTTTTTTTAATGAAAGTGGAGATAATAAGACCGCTCTCAGAGTTGCTAGGAAGACTAAGTGAGCTAAGGTAGGGAAATGTTAGTGGGTGTTTTATTGTTTGTTTGTTTGTTTGTTTGTTTGTTTGACTGGTGATTGAATCAGGGCATTTTATCTCTGAGTCCCCTGCCAGCCCTATTTTATATTTTTATTTTTGAAACAGGGTCTTGCTAAGTTGCTAAGGCTGTTCTCATGTTCTTCCTGTCTCATTCTTTTGTTTGGGAGTACAGGCATGCACCACTGCACCTGGCTGTGAGTACATTTTCTATCTTATACTAGCAGCTCCCATTAGTTAAATGATGATCATTTCCAGACTATATATAGCAGCCTTGTTTGTCCAGAACCTGACATTATTTAAATGTAAGAATGATGATTATGATGTTGATGAAGTTGATGCAAAATCATAATTCAGAGGCAATTCTTCTTTATGTTACTGCTGAATACTTTGTCTATATTTTTATTCTAAAGTTATATAGCATGTTAAAAATGTGCTCTTACCTGAACAAGTAAGGTATCAGGATCAAATGGGTCCAAGTTTGTGGGTAAATAAGGGAGGCAGTATAGCACAAGATCTGAATTCAGACCTTGGTTCTGGATCTACCAGCTTTAGGTACTTGAGTTAGTCTTCCCACCACTCTGAGCTTTAGACCTCTCAGTTATAAACGTCCACTGAGAATTGTCACGAGGGTGAGCTCATGTATAAAATCATGTCACCATTGTTGTCATGTGGGCTTTTAATGTGGAGTCGGCGTAACTGTCCCTTTAGGACTGTCACCGACTCTTTGGTTCTTTCTCCACCTGAGTACCCAGAGAGCACTCAATTCCCCACAGAGGGGACTCCTTTCCGTAAATGAAATGCGGATGGAAGTGTCTGTTGTTTCTAGGTGGAAGCTTTCAGGGCAGGGTGTGTTCAGCTCTGCTCCTACTTCCTCTGCTCTAAGGACTTCATTGACACAAGGAACTGCTTCCTCAGCCTACAGCAGAGAAGGATGTGGAGCAGCGCTCCCAGCTGAATCCTGAGGAATCCACCTTTGTTGTTTTAATACACTGAAGTTGAGCTTTGTTTGTTACTGCAGCCTAAACTGACTTACTCTTTCTGATACCTTACTATTAGTGATTATTGTCAATAGGAACCTCACCTTGACTTCTGAGTTTTTGCCAAAAACAAAAGAGAGTTGATTCCTGTTTGACAAAATAATGTTTCTTGAACTGCCAGTTAATAATAATAATAATGATAGGTACTAACTTTGGAAGAGTCATTATATTGCCTGTTTTATTTTATTGTGTTCTTCTGTAATCCGATTTAATTCTGACAATGATCCTAGGAAGTACCATTTTCTGTTTCCCACATGAGGAAAGTAAGACTGAAACTTGAGTTTGAATACTAACATATCCATCTACTCACTGACTTGTGTGACCTGGTCCAAATTACTTAAATGTTTGGTCCCATTACAAAGCATTTCCTCTTTGGGGATAATAAATTATGTCCACCAGAATCTAGCAGTGTAGCTTGGTTTGGACATGAGATGATCAAAGAAAATAAGGAAGCATAATACAACTTAGAAATTTATAAGCCGGGTGTGATGGTTCATGCCTGTAATTTCAGTTCTTGAGAGGCCAAGACATGAGGATTGCAGGTTTGCGGACAGCCTCAGCAACTTAGCACAAGGCCCTCCGCAATTTAGTGAGATCCTGTTTCAAAATTAAAAATAAAAAAGGGCTGGGGGTGTAGCTCAAAGGTAGAACACCCTTGGGTTCAATCCCCAGTAACAAAAAAAAAAAGAAAAAAGAAATTTATAATTAGTGTCTTCTAGATTGTTGCTATAATTGGGACAGATACATTTAATTTTGTGTTACCCATTGTTTTTTACTTTTATTTTTATCTCTCTTTACTTTTTAAAAGAGTTCCTCCTCTGTCAGGGACAGTAAGTTAATTCTTGCTTTGGGCCTGCAGTGGCTAATGTGGAGTTAGGTGTTTACAAGTGAAAGATGATTCACATTGATTTTCTATTACCTGCCTCTTCCTATCCATGCTTCTCTTTTGTTTGGGGGCTTTTCTTTCTACTTAAAAGGTGGTAATTTAGCTGAAATGATGGCAGGACTTTCTTCTATCTCACCTACCTCCATAGAGATACCAGAAGTTAGAAACAAAGAAGGAGTATTTTCATTTTCTGGGCATACTGTGTACTACTTTCAGCTTCCTACTTGCAAAGATCTACATGGACCACACTGTGCCATCGATCTGGGCTGAGTGGGGCTCAAAGTGCTTGGTGTTCAAGGCAGGGAGAGACACCGTTGTTCTCAGGAGGTCACAGGAAAGAGAATCTCTTGTGGAGAAGTTCAGACTACTGAAATTCAGGGAATAAAATCAGACACTCTGGATGGTGAGTCATATTTGCTCCAAGTTTTAATTTACTAGTCTAACATATACTGCTCTCTGTCCTGGCCAGGGGCATTTCTTGAAAATATCAGTGAATCACATTTGCTATGAGCCTATCTTAATCCATCTTCACCAAGATCATTCCCTTTCCCTTCCACGTCTTAAATCTTTTCTCTAAAGTTGTTCTCTCCTCTAGGCTTCAAAAAGTTAGTTTCTAGATTCTCTTATTCTAAAATAAAAAGACATACTTAAATACATATTTAGTTGGTGGTGAAAATATCAGCAGGGAATAGTATAACTATCCTAGCTTGAGTATTTAATAATTCCTCTTGTTTCTTTGTTTTAAAGAAACCTGATTGTGTATGAATGGTCTGGCTTACTACTGTACTTAAAACATAAAAATACGTATATTTTAATCTTTCTCAAATAATCGGCAACAGCAAAATTGGTTGAGTGCAACACAGTTCCTGTGGTTGGAGAGAGGCAGGGAATACAAGCACGCTGGGCACTCGCATCAGCCTTGTCTAAGTCTGTCAACCACATGTGGATTCCTCCAATACAACCTTATATGAACATCTGAAATCTCCTGGAGAGAAGCACGGTGACTTTTATCTTGGTACATCCTCTTCCTTTTCTCTCTTGAGGAGAGTTGTCTTGCACCTGAAGGAAAACAGGCTTGTTTCCTCAATAGCTATTATCTAGAAGTGGAGCCCAGCAAGAGTCCTTCAGCAAAATCCCTCTCGTTTTTCACTGGCTCCTTCTTTATCATTTGTAACTGTAACTTCCTGGCTCATGAACCTTCCTCTGTGTGGAGAGAAGAGTCTAAAGCCATAGAAACCTAAGAGAGTGACACCAGGAGCTGGCCACATGTGCATCTCATGAAGACTCTGTGACACTCACTGTGTCCTTTGTTTTTGTTTAGAATGGAGCTAGCAGATCTACCACAGAACATACAAGGGAGAGGATATTATCTGAATAAAAACTGTATAATGCTATTGTAGTAATTTTAGTGAGTGAGTCTATATGGAAAAATAAATACCTTTCCTCATCCAAATTTCTAAATAAGCAAAAATGGGGAGGAACTTGGAATTTGAGCTTTAAAATATTTTCCCAGTGAATTCTATTGCAAGACTACATTAGGAACCAATGATTTGATCCAACCCCCTAAAATAACCTTGGATTTCCTTAACCATGTCCTTAAAAGTAGCCCTTAGGCAGTGTTTAAATTTTCTGTGATAGAAAATGCAATGTATTTTGATCTGGTGCATTTTAATTTTGGATATTCAAAAATCCTCCTTTATATAACTGAATAATACTTTTGAAATATTACCTAGTGATTTGTTTTTTTTTTTTACTTGTGACTGTGTTTGGGAAAAGATGGACCTTCAACATCTTTGAGGGAGGAAAGTTCCGAGTTTTGATCTTAAAGGAAGCAGTAGGGTTCACCAAGTGCGATTCCCAAGGCAGAAGAGAGAACCCTGAAGCTCCCACAGCACTGGAATAGTTTCAGAGATAGTCAGATCATCATGTGTCACCAGGAAGGGCTGAGAGAGACCTAGTGTATGCTGAAGGGGTTATACAATAGCTGAAAAGCTACCTGTATAATAAGACTGAGCACCCAGTGGACATGCAGAAATTTTGTTGGGCACAGCCATTCAGTGACCAAAGTCCAGGGAAGACATGTTAAATCTCAGCAGATGTCTGCCCTGAACAGATGATGAAATAGATGTCTTTCCCCCAAACCAGGATTCTACAAAAGCCATGAAAAATCCATTTGTGAACCTAAAAAAAAAGGAGATAGGAAACAATACCAAATTTGCTAAATTTTATCTTGTCATAACTGAGAAAACACTAAAGCCTCAAGATTACCCAGCAATGACTAAGATTATACATTCTGGCATTGAGTTTAGACATTCTAAATTCAGGTACAATAGGAGTTCAATAGAGAGATAGCTGAATTGCAGGAAGGCAAGGAGAAAGAGGTAGCTACTTTTTTTTGCACATCTTGAGTATATGCCTTAAAAAATGTAATATCTGCCATAGCGTGAATTAAATTGACCTCCCTTAAATTCATCTTGATTAATCTTGATTGTACCTTCTGGAGTCATTAGAAACATCCTTTTCCACATGACAGCCCCATGGAAATTGAAACACAGTTCAGTCAGTTCTTCTCCAAGATGAACATGGTCACAATAATCTAGCTCATAATCCTATTTCCTGATTCCCAAAAGCTTTCAACATCTTAATTTCTCTTCTGCCTATAGACCAGTTCTAGACAGCTCTCATAGAAGACCGGATTGTGAATATTTCCTGGGATGGTTAAAAAACCCGTAATGCCTTGGCCCCCACTCCCAAGACTTTTTGATTCAGCTGATCTGGGGTAGAGCTCACACTTGAGTGCTTTTAAAAACTTTGGGTATGATATTAATGTGAACTGCTCTTAGAGATTAAAAACTTCAGATTGAATATAATAAATAAGATGTGGGTAGAGTAGGCCTACAAGACACTTGTCCTTTGTCTCAATATCACTTTTTCATGACAGCTGACCAGTAGCTGTTTTGCCTTGACAGCAACCTAGTTAATTGTATCATCCAGTCGCCCAGTCTGCCCTCCTCCACTTTTCTGGTGAATAAGTTATTGGATCACTTAAAGCAGTATTTATTAACATTCCTCTGTACCTACAGTGTCCATCACACTGTGGCACTGTTACTGCCTAGCACAAAGATGATAGATGTGTAAACCATAGCATGGACAAATTTATGGTCTGGTAAGACAAACTGTTAAACAGATAACTTCAGTGCAATGAGGCAAGTCTTTTGATATATAAAACTGTTTTAGGGATACTGGAGGAATACACACACACACACACACACACACACAAAGAGGAATTTACACATTTGGGCAAGGAGTCAATGAAGGGATATTGAAGATATAGCAAGAATCAAGAGAGGAGTAGAGCTGGATATGCATTTGAAGCTGGAAAATTCTGGGCTGCAATTTGAAAAGTAGAAAATGTTACTGTTTCAGTGGTCATCGTGAGTTCTTTTCCTTAGCCCAGATAGATATCATGGGCCGGGAAATAAAGAGCCAGGACAAGAAATTGGAATTTAGTGCAGGGCAAAAAGATTTATTATAAAAGCAGGAGTAATGTGCCATTTCTCAAAGATGGAGGGAAGGGAGAGAGAGAGAGAAGCATCCTGCCTCCAAGGAGAACGCAATGGAACAGAATGCTGACACCTCCCTGGATGCCCGGATCTTAAATAGGGTTTGTTCTATCTGGTCTTCCTTATCTGGGTTGCTAAGTTCCCAGACCAATAAACCTGCTTTGTCAGCATCTATGTGAGAGGATAGGATAGTGTTGTTTTTTTTTTTCAGCTCTTCCCAGGCCCATGGACTTCTAAGTTTTAAGGTTTGTAACTTTCTTAGTGTTGGCCTTCATCTTATCTTTGTTGCCGTGCCGACCCAGCAGGCTCAGGACAGAAGAAGCCCAAACAGCAGGCTGGGAGGAGTAGGAAGCACCTGTTTTAACTTTCTAATGCCTTCTCTGCTTTGGGACAGGGCATGGTATGAAACCACCCATAACTGGACCAGAAAACAGGTGCTAACAATTTATGGAATAACTGGTCATTGAAGTATCTTGACTTCAAAGCAAGAAATAAACCCTGGTCTTGAGGTAATTCAACTAAGTGTAGAGAGCTAAAATCTCTGGTCTATTTAGCTAAGCATCATCATTTATGCCTACTAGAGGAATGTTTTACAAACTGTAGTGACAAGCACACTAACCCGCTGGGGATCTTGGTAAAATGCAGATTCTAACTCCGTAGGTCTGAAATGGGGTCCAATGCTATGTGTATTCTTACATTGCTGGTCCCAGGACACCTATGAAGTAGTACAATACTACAGAGATACCACGAGAGAAAGGACAGCTCCATGATCTGAAACTGAGTAACAAAAAGGCAATTCTCAGAAGATTAATCAACAGAGCAATAGGTTGGGGGTACCCTGCATCAATCCCTCTCCTAGCTCATCAGCACAGTAAGAGAGGAAATTTGTGCTAATTGATCCTAATTTGCTATCAAATCATCAACAACACAAATTATTAGAGGAATTCAGTGCATAAAAGATCCTCATTGGTTTGGTAATGAAGCCTATGTGAGCATCTTTGCTACCCATCCATCGCTCCCTTTTCTTCTCCTTCACTTCCAGATACAGTTTAGTGATGGGCTTGTATTTTTGCCTTTTTACACCTGGGCCTATTTCTACGAGAGAAGCTACAGGTAGGAAGGGTAAATATGGATCTAGTCTGTGATTCAAAAAGACTGCCTGCCAGTCCTACTCATTCTACTCCTGTTCACTTCAGCTAATTTATCCTGCGTGGGGATTCATGTGCATGTCAGGGAATATTGGAGCAGATTGAAACAAAGCCTTCCATCCAATTTCACTGCAGATTTCAAGTAGCAGTGTGAGATGGCTTGGGCAAAAATGCTCCCAGAAGTCTGCATCAGTTCACATTGGGAAACCTACTCAATTTCAAATATATCAAATGTTTAACAACATGTCACTGTTTGAAACTCAAAAAGACTGCTTGCGGAGTTTCACAGGCTCCTTCTCATTTTCTACTCCCCTAACCACAAAGTGATATTATTACTATTATGCTGCTTGTTGGCCTGACTTTTCCTACGTCATGCAGTAGATAGAATTCTACTAAAATTCCTCAATGTGACCTAAGTTCCAAGAATAGTGAGATTGGTTTAATTAGCTATCAGAAGCACTAATGGAATATCTTTGAAGTTTAAAAGTCATACCTTAATATAGTACATCAGAACCAACTGCCAGTTAAAAAATATATCCCACTGGTGATTCTAGCACAGACCAATGGTTGAGTATCCTTGGCTTCGACATAATAAGATTTTCTAAAGGATGTAGGTGATTGGATACTGAAATAGAAGGCAGAGGATTTTCTTTTCTCAAGAGCTATAATATCAAAGCAGACACTGGAAGACATTTTATGTGCCATCTAGGACTCAGAGCTTAAGGACAGGATTTGGGGTTGGCAGGCTACAGATCCTTTACTGTGCTAGAACTCATTCCAACTAACAAAGATGAAATCTTATAGCACATTAATATAGAGACACCATCCAGTCTTCTACCTGCAGGAAATAGAAAAGGATGGAAAGCAAATAAAGACCATTCCTGGGGGATCGAGATTCCTTTACCCTGGCTTTCTACGGTGTTTTGAGCTGATTAAATGAATGATGTGGATCAAAACCTCTTGCACAGGGCAAAACATAAGGTTGGTACAGGATAAGAGTTGTTTTCCTCACTCATATTTAAGGGCAAAAAATAAAATGCAAATTACATTCAAACTAGGTCCAGACTTCTCGACAGCACCAGCCTGATCAAGAAGTACAATATGCGGTGAGTCATTATCTATTTAAGACCAAAGTGAACACAGAGGCTAAAGAGCCCCTGAGCCTAATCAAGTGTTTGACTTCATTTCTGTTTCTTTGTTGTGCAAAAAAATGTCTGATCAAGATTAAGTGGCAGTATTTTGACACATAGTGACCTCTTTACCAAGATTACTAAGACGTGACTAGGAATGGATACGCTACAGTGAAAGTCCAGGGGCACACTGAAATCACATGTCATGTTCTCAGATGCAGTTGATCGCACACAACAGGTGCTCTGGAAAAGAGTCAAAAGCCTAAACAGGGTGGGTAGAAGAGGCAGGTAAATGAGAGTTTGATCTCACATGACTCCATTAAAAGTTTCCTTCTGCTGTGTGCAGGGGCGTGTACCTGAAATTTCAGTACTTGGGAGGCTGAGACAGGAAGATGGCCACTCTGAGGCCAGTCTCGGCAACTTAGTGAGACCCTCAGCAACTTAACAAGACCCTGTTTCAAGACCCCAGTACTCCCCTCTCACCCCCCAAATTGTCCTCTCCACCTTTCTCCTCTTCATCCATTTTGCCTGCCCTCAATATCGGAATATTTTGCTTCTCTTCCTAAGGAATGGTTAGGAATTCTGGCTTTTCTTGAATTATTATTGAGATTTTCAGTTACTCTAGAAATTATGTTTAGAATCATATATTTCTGCTACTTAGTGCTCACCACTCAGAATGTCAGGACTGTATTTCCCAATGCGCTGACTTATGCCCTCAGTATGCTCTGTGAAAATCTGGCTTCCTTATCGCATATATCTGCGAAACACTGTTGATTTTTTCCTTTGGAGATTTACAGAGCAGGGAGGCATAAAGAAAGCTTACCTTTGTTTCACCCGTCATTTTCTAAATTAATTTGGCAGTGGAACCCTTTCTTTATAAAATATCACCTGACGTGTGATGTGCACTGCAGAGCATGCTTCTGGAAATGCTTGTTTAGCTATTACATAAAGAAGGATTCGATTATCAGTTCTTCTATAAGCTAGGAGATGTGCATGAATCTGGCACTATCTCTCCAATCTACTAAATATATCCGAATGGTTGTGTTATAATTGCTATGTTTTTTTTTAATTTAAAATTCCAATTTTACATTATTGGGATTTAGGAGTGATTAACTTTTGGATCTTAGTCTTCTAGCCTGTGATCTTGTTACATTTAATTATTAGTTCCAGATTTTTTTGGTCAATACTTTGGAATATTTTTATATCTAAGAATACAGAAAGTTTTGCTTCTTTATTCCCAATATTTATGTATTTTTCTTCATTTTCTCATCTTATTATACTGCCTAGGACTTCCATTGTAATACTAAATAACTTGAATGAGAGAGACTATCCCTGCTTTGTTCCTGATCATAGGGAGATTGTCCCAGAATCTTACCATTAGATATGATATCAGATATGGATTTTAGGTAGATCTTATTCAAGTAGAGGAAGATTCTCTCTCTTCTGAATTTGCTGGGAGTTTTATTATGAGTAGCTTTAGGATTTTGTCAATTTTTTTCTGTATCAATGGATATATTCATATAATTTTTCTTCTTTAATTTGTTGATGTTGTGGATTTTATTGATTGGTTCCTAATGATGAGCCACCCTTGCATACCTGGAATAAATTTCCCTTGGCTGTGGAATATAATTCTTTCCCACTCCCCTTTAAGCCAGCATGGCACCTGTATCAGACAATCAGGTCGCCACCATTCTCAACTTAATGAGGATCTTAGAGGTCAAAACCATGAAAGTGTGGGGACTTCACCTAAGACTGAGGCTTCTAGGAGTTTTTGACTTTTAGGTACCAAGACGCAGCCTCCAGCAATTTACCAAAATCACCATATAATTGTGCCCCCAATTTGTGAGAAGATCCACCTGTGACTTCCTCGTTTGCCTCTTGCCCCAGAGTTTGGGGTGGCAGTTCACTTTGCAAACTCAGGTCTCTGACATGTTCAAGAAAGGCACCGATGCTCAGTTGGCTCAGGCTTTTTATTGATATAAAGATGAGAACAATGACTTCCACACTCTTTACATGCCAGAGCTAAAACTAAACTGAAAGTAACACCTTCCACTTTGAAAACTCATGCTTATAAGTTTTGAGAATTTTCATATAAGATTTAGCTATTTCTTTCCTTCTATTTTCTATTTTCTGGAATTTACTTCAGTCACATGTTAAGCTTCTTACACTGATGTTCTGACTTTTTGTAGTTCTTCCCCCCTTGGGGGTTGAATTGTCCCCATGCAAAACATGTGCCCATATCATAACCCTGAACATATGTATGTCTACATTTGAAAAAGGTTCTTTACAGATGTAATGAAATTCAGGATTTCCAGATTGAATTATCTTGGATTATCCAGGTAGGCCCCTAAATTCAATGAGAAATATCTTTATAAGAGAAACACAAAGAGGCTATATAGAGAGCAGAGGAGAATGCCAGGTAATGACGAGGCCGATACTGGAATATTGTAGTAAACAAGCAATGGAACGCCTAGCTTCACAGGAAGCTGGAAGAGGCAAGAAAGGATTTGGCCTCAGAGCCACACAGGGCATGCAGCCCTGCCAACTGCTTGACTTCACACTTTTGGCTTCCAAAACTGTGAGAGAGAAAAAACTCCTCTTGCTGTAAGCCACCAAGTTTGTGTAATTTGTTGTGGCAACCCCAGGAAACTAACACTGCCTATTGTTCTATATTGAATAATATCTCCCCAAGTTCATCTTCCAATTCTTCTGTTGACATTAAAATTTCTATCTTTTCTTTTAATACTTATGGTATTACTACTCCCTCTTTGTTATTTGTGTGTGTATGAGGTACTGGGGATGCAACCTAGGTGTGTTCTACCTCTGAACTACAACCCTAGCCCTATATTAATTTTTATTTTGAAACAGGGTCTCTCTAAGTTACCCTACACTGTGGGCCTCGAACCTGGGATCCTCCTGTCTCAGCCTTCCAAGTATTGGGATTATGGGTATGTACCACCACACCTGGCTTGCCTTAAGATTTTCTAAATGCTACTGTATCCAGGACCTTTCCAGGTTATCTGGTTAATGAAGTCTGGTATTGTCATTTGAATCCAAGCAATTAAAGTTTAGGAAATGTAGGAAAAGAAAAGGAAGAGGTACCGAAGATATAAATAAATTGTGGAAAAATCCTAGAGATATTGCACTAAGCCTGAAGTGATAGGATTTTGAGATTAAAGGGAGGGATATCTTTCACTGAGACCAATTTTGCATAGAACTCTGAAGCCACACATCCCAGACCACCAACAACACCACCCATATTTGGAAATAAATGAATTGAAAAAAAATCTATGATTCCACATGCTCTGTACTCTCCACTTAGTAGATGGGTATTCAGCTGTGTCCTAGCATACATGGATTTGAAAAATGACAACATTGCAATACTTTGAGAAAAGTTCCTAGCTGTGAGAGTTTGAAGGACTTATTAACTCCCCCTCCTAGGAAAATTTGATTTCAAATTAAAATGTAAGAGTCAGAGAAATTCTAAAATTTTAGAATTAGTTCTTCTTTGCCTGGCCATCCCTCAGAAAATTTGGCTCTGTGCCAAAGGGACATTCTCCACTGATAGAATAACTTGAAGATAAAACACAAGCTTCTTGGCCTTGTTTTTGAGTAGTAGGTTTTTGGGCTAGACCAGTGGGCAACTCCACTGTCCAATTTCCCCCTGGGACTCTCTCTCTGGTAGTAAAAGAAACCCAAATGTCTGATTCATCTTAGCCCATAAAAATGACATTTCCCTGTCTAATGGGCTAATTACACAGATTCAGACTTAAACAATTTATCAAGAATTCAACTAAACTAGGAGGAAATAAAAAAGTCAACCTTGCCCTGAAGTCAATTTGTATGCATAATAAAGTGATAGTGCAGTGTCCAAATATATGAGGACTAAACCAAAAGAAAGAGGATTAAAACAATTCAGAAACTAGATGGATATGTTGTAGACCCGGGCTATAGCCAGGTTTAAGGCCTCCTCCGGATATTTCTACCTTCACCTATAATCCTGACCAAATGCTAACAGTGTCTCATAGCTATACTTGTGAATTCTTTCTTGACACCTATTTCTCATATGCACCCCATCTAGTTCATCAGTAGATCCAGATCCAGTTTGCTCTAGATAAAACGTATCCAGATGTGGAGCACCTCTTACCAGCTCCATTCCCTCTAGCCTCAGACCACATCACTGTTCTACTCAAAAGCCTCCATAGGCTTTGCTTCTCACTCAACCTGAAAGCTGAAGTCCCACCGTAGCCTGCCCGGTCCTTTGTGGTTTAATCCTTGGCTGTCTTTCTAACCTCATCTCTTACTCTCTCCCTGCCTTTCTTCTTTCCAATCTCCTTTTGTTGAACCATTGCTTTTCCATATTTGGAAATAAATGAACTGAAACATTTTATGATTCTAGAGTGTCTGTACTCTCCAAGTGGTAGCTGGGTATTCAACATGTCCTAGCATACTTGGGTTCATGACAATATTACAATAACTTGAGAGAACTTTGCACTTCTCTTACGCTTTTCATTCCAATGCATACTGAAATGTTATGCTATGAGAAAGGGTTCCAGAGCATACCGCCACCACCTCTACAAACACAGCCAAGCTCCTCGCTCTCCATCCTCACCATTGGGTCACATTTCTCCATGGTGCTCATCTTCACTCGACATGAATTTGTTTTCTATATTCCACCATTGGAACACAAGCACTCCAGGAGTTGGGCTTTGTTTTGACCACAGCTCTAGTACCAATCTTTGTAAGTTGTCACAAAACACTCACTGAAAAAGGAGGGAAGAAGGAAAAAAGGAAAGAAAATAGGCTTGTGAAACTTGTATCCCTTTCAATGGGAAAAAGGACACTTATCAGCACTCAGTGATTTTATCAAATGCTGTTCTCCAAATAGTACTGAAAATAAGGTTACATGTATGTATAGGAATACTTGACTTAAAATCTTGCTTGCTAACTATTAGTTATGCCATATTGAGTAAATCACCTTTGCAAAGCCCCCTTTTAATCTTTTTAAAAATGAGAATAATATATTTTATAAGATTCCCTTAAGATAATAAGGATTGATATAGGTGATGGTGCCTAACAGACTACCTGGCACACAGCAGGCATCCCAGAGATTATTCTCCATTAAATGTGCCATGGTCTCTTTTTGCCTTAAGTTTTAAGGAAAACATCAACCTTTTCTTCAAACTTCTAGGTTTATTTAACAAGACTAAATTCATGCATTTACAAACCTAGGAGCTAGAGGAGATGGAGGAAACAACGATCGAAAGCAAATGGTGACATATTCTCTCTTCCTCTCCCATCAATGGATAAGGCCATTCCCCAAACACGTTCAGTGGATAAACTTCCTTGGGTGCTGCTATAGGCTGTATCTTTGTACCTCCCTCCCTCCATTCATATGTTGAAACCTAACCCTCAATGTGATGGTATTTAGTAGTAGTGATTCCAGAGGTGAATTAGGTCAAGAGAGTGGAGTCTTCACGAATAAGATGAGTGCCCTTATAAAAAAAAAAAAAAGACCCCAGAGAGCTCCATCACATCTACTACCAAGTGAGGAGAAAGCAAGAAAATGCCAGTCCAGGGAGCTGGGAGGTGAGCCTTCACTAGGCACTGAATCATCTACTTGGAATTCTCATCCTACAATTGTGAGAATATATTCCTATCATTTAAAAGCCAACTGGTTTGTGATATTTTGTTACAGCAGTCTGAGTGGGACAGAACAATTTCCTTTCTGACTTGTTTTAAACTTGCATAGTCTGCCTCACACCATCATTACAAAACTTGGACCCTATGAGTTATCCAACAACCTCTGGGGTGTCCTTATTGCAAGAAATGGCTATCTTTCAATAGAAGACTCTTGAATTTGGACACTAGAATGTCTCCAAATTCCAAAAAATGGACTGTAGTGGACCAGCATTGCATCACATACACACCTGGGGCTCCCACCAGGCCTCATATAGGAGCAGAGCTGTCTGCTTCATGTCCCTCAATTTTTACTACTGAGATGTCTTCCTGAGGAAAAAAATATCTCCTCTATAAGATATATAAATATTATATTTTGGATAGCCTTGAGAGACCAAGACCTTTACTTTTCTTCATACTAAGCAGTCCACCCTGGAATGAGAACGAGGCAGGCTGTTGGCAGCATTGCTCTCCCATCATGCTTATCATCAGGAAAGGATGTCACAGGTGTCATGTGTTTCTTTTTTTTAATCTTACCCCAACAATAGGGGCAAGTCCATTCACCTTCCTTAGTTATTCTTGTCGAGCTAGTTGAAACCACCCCATCTACACACACAGGTCCCTAATCATAAATTCACTACTACTGAACTAAGTCCTCCAAGGACTCTCTCCTTGTTCTTTACTTCAAGTTCATCAATTTCATGCAGAATGAAGCTTGGAATATTACTGGAGATGTGTGATAAATAATTAAAGATGATAACGCCCCTCTTCTTCTCCTTGTTGTAGTGAGTGTATGTTACTCCACAAAGCTAGAGATGGAACAGTACCACCTCATGCCTTCAATCTTAATGCTGCTTTTTTTCTGCCATTGGATGGGATTTTATTTTTACTCTTGTGATTATTATTTTGGAAAGTAGGTAATCTTCCTTTAGAAGAAAAGAACGAAAGGAAGACAAAGCAAATCAAACTCAAACCTCTGGGCTCTATTATAGCATAAGGCTTTATGTCCCAGAGTAGGTCAGAGCATACCTTTGATATATGAAAATTTGTCATTCCTGAGTACATTTCATTTACTGAAATGCTGTTTGAGAGCAACTTTATTAAAGATGCAAGACACTGATACAATGCAGCTTTATTTTGTGTCACTGCCTTCATATAAAACCCTCTCCCCAAACACTTTGGAGAATTAAATAATACAAGACAGGAGAGTGTTCTGTATAAATTATACAACACTCTGGCATAAAAAATAATTTAAAGAATCGCTTAGAAAGCCAATAGCTAAGACTTGAAGAAATTGGAAGAAATAGGAGATATTTTTCTGAATGTTTTTTTGTCCAAAGGTTATGTACAGTGTTTGAAGTATTGAGGGAAAAATGGAATTCCTGGTAGAACATAGTGTCATTGTTTTATTATTAAGAAATGCAGCCTTCTTACTGCTTATTTTCTAAGGGAAGTACTAAGTTGTTCCTAATGCTTCTATTTTGTGAAGAATCTATGAGTAGCACTAATAGATATTCGTTTTACCTATTATAATTTAAATTACTTGGATGTCATAAATTTTAGGGCTATCATCCACATATAAAAGTGGAAATCATGGAGGTAAAATTAGCTATGCACAGGGTCATACAATGTTGCCAAAGAGCAAATCCTTGAGGCAAACCCAGGTTTAACTGAATCTAAAGCCTAGTGCTGCTACTACCCAAGTGAACTTAGCAAGAACTACCATTAGGGAGTCATGTCTCTCATTGAGCATGCTCCTAGAGTTTTCTAAAAATGCTATGAGGTCAAGTGTTCTCAAGCTTTGTTCAGACATAATTCAAGAGCTTTAATTCATAAAAGCAAAGGTAGCTAGAATGGCATGATCTGTTGGGAGAGGGTCTATGCATAATTTTCATCGTCCTAAAGTGCATTCTCTTTCTATGCTCTTACACTAATCACTGTGGAGAGTTGGCAATTACACCATTTCTCAGGTGTACTGTGGTGGCATCATCTCAGGACCTAGGATAAATATGAACAGATGGTGTGGCAAATATTATACTCATTTCCTTCTTCTTCCTTGGTGGCAAGAACCATAATTTTGTTCTGGGAGAGAATATGCTCAGTTTCAAGTGATGGATTAGTCTAAGTCCACTGTGAAAATTCTGTTTCACAATTTCCCAGCCTTTCTTGCCTGGAAGAGTATGCATAAGTCAACGTCTTGGGCAATAGGAGTAAAGTCTACTCTGCTAGCACAGCACTCCTTTCTCCCTCTCCTCTTCCTGCTCTAAGTGTGGCTGTGATTGCTAGTGCTGCAATGACCATTTGACAACTACAATGCCACAAGCAGAGTAATGAAGGCCAACGTGCTCAGGACTGAAGAAAAGAAAGTGTCTAGACATCAAAGACATCATCCAGCAGCTCCCAACCTTTAAATGTTTGATATGTGGAATAAAAACCCCTCCTGTTTGTTGAAGCAGTTAGTTGCATTGCTGTTGGATTTATAATTGATAACTGTAGGCAATCCCAACAGACAGACGAGTTGGCATTGGAAGGAGGGTTAGGGTTGGGTTGTTGAGAGTTACATGGGAGGCTAAAGAGCAATAGAGAATTCCATCTGTGATCCTTGCTTTTGACAAGCTCACCTTCTCTTGACATTTAAACCACAGATGTTACTACTGAGGTCCCATGATTTCTAACAGACTGCTGACTAACCAGCCATAAATATCAATTATCGAGCACAACTACTTATTGTCATTTTACCCTGACCACAGGTGATTGGGCCCATGAATGGACATGCATGTTAGCACATATCTTTATATAGTAGGCCAAGAACTGGTAGGGAAATTTGGATTACATCCCTGGCAATTCCACTTACTAGATGAATATATCAATTAGGACAGGCTAGATTGTGTTGTGATGAAAACAATAAATAATAAAAAATCCAGTAAGCAATCATTGAGTTTTCATGGCTTAAAAGAGCACAAGGAACAAGGCATGGTGACACATCCCTGTAATCCCAGTACTTGGGAGGCTGAGACAGGAGGATCAGAGGTTTGAAGCCAACCTCAGCAACAAAGCAAGCCCCTCAGCAACTTAGTGAAACCTGTTTCAAAATAAAAAATAAAATAGGGCTTGGGTGTAGCTTGAAGGTAGAATGATCCTGGGTTCAATTCTCAGTACCCCCTAAAAAGGTAGACTCATGCTGTCTGTTCATTATGACATCATGAGTCAGTGAGGAGGCTTGGTTCCATGTTGTCCTTACTCTGGAACCTGGGCAGAGGGAAACACTGTTTTATTAGTTCATTGCAATTATATCTCATAGCAAGGTTCCATCTGAGACACACCTACTTGTACCCAGCACTTGGTGTATTTCCTTCCAAATCCCACCCTGTTCCCATTCTTCCCTCCCCGCCTATTAGTAAAATTGATAGGAACACTTTCATATATTGCCATTGCATTATTTGAACGGCTTCCTTCCTCAATCCTTTTTTCTCCTCCCCAACTCCCTCCTTCAATTCCTTTTCATTACTCTACAAGTCTCTCTTCACATTATTTAAAACCCCTTATGTTTTCCATTTTCTCTCTAGCTTCCATATACTAAAGAAAACATACAACCCTTGACTTTCTGAGATGGGCTGATCTCACTCAGCATAATGTTCCATCTGTGTGCCTGCAAATGACATAATTTTGTTCTTCTTTATGGCTGAATAGAATTCCATTGTAGGTATATACTTCACTTTCTTTTTTTTTTTTTACGGTACCGGGGATTGAACCCAGGGGCGTTCTACCTCCACGCTACACCCCCGGCCCTATTTTTTATAGTTTATTTTGAAACCGGGTCTCACGAAGTTGCGGAGGGCCTCACTAAGGAGAGAGAGAGAGAGAGGGAGCTGAGGCTGGCCGCGAACCCGGATCCTCCGGTCTCCGCCTCCCAAAGTACTGGGATTACAAGCGTGCGCCACCACACCCGACATACCTCACTTTCTTTATCCATTTATCTATTGATGGACACCTGGATTGGTCCCATACTTTGACTATTGTGAATTGTGCTGCTAAAACATGGGTGTACATGTATCACTATAGAATTTTTTTGAAAATGGTTGATAAAAATTACACATGACCTTTAGATTTTCTAACAAAAAGTAACACATACTACATTTGCTGAATTTTCATTGGAAATAAAAGGCACATGATCACACCGAGCATCCTGAATATAGGGAAATATAATCCTAACATGAACATTTGAAGAGGAACAGAAAATATGTGGTAAAAGGAGTGAACCATACCCTCATGCAGTGACCCTAAACACATCATTTCCCTTCTCTGAATCAGATTCATTTCCTTCATCTCTTATAAAAAATAATACGATAATTTAAATCCTTTCTTGACTATGCTAAACATAGGTGATACTAAAAACGGATTTAACTCCACTTTTTTCCTTACTTAGCTTTGAGGCTGAAATAAGTAGCTGTTTGTGATCAAGGACACAAAGCCACATAACCTTGTTCTCTCTCAGCTCTCAGCAATTAGAAAGTTTGACCAGCTACAAGGGAGCATGAGGTGTGGCTATCGCTGCCTTCTCCTTCCAATAAAATAGTGATATGTGATATGTTGGCCTAAACCAAGCATCTCTGGCTTCCCATTAAATGAAAGCAACAAAAGATTTTGGACTTCTCATAGACCCTCTGCAGGACTAGTTGGTAAAATGTGCTCTCTAATCATCCTGGATAAATAGCACCAAGTGTGATGGATGAGAGCAAAGAAAATTGGATTTTAAAGTCAGAATATTATAGTGATACATGCATATCCATGTTCATAGTAGCACAATTCATAACAGTCAAACTATGAGACCAGGAGAGCTGTCCATCAACAGATGAATAGATTATGAAACTATAGTATATACACACATAGTATATATGGGATTTTACTTAGCTATAAAGAAGATCAAAATTATGTCATTTGCAGGAAAATGGATGCATCTAAATAGTATATGCTAAGCAAGATCAGTCAGTCTCAGAAAGCGGAGGGACATATATTTTCTTTCATGTATGGAAGCTACAAAGAAATTGGGAAACAAAAGCAACTTCAGATACACAAGGGGAGATACTAATAGAATGGAAAGGGACTTGGGGAGGGAGGTGGGGAGGTTAAAGGGAGACTTGAAGAAGGAAAGAGTTCAAATAAAGCTATGTAGTATGGTGTGGTGGTGCATACCTGTAATCCCAGTACTTGGGAGTCTGAGACAGGAGGATTACAGGTTTGAGGACAGCCTCAGCAAATAATAAGGCTATCATCAACCTACAGAGACCCTGTTTCGAAATAAAAATAGGACTGGGGGTGTAGCTCGGAAGTAGAATGCCGCTGAGTTCAATCCCCAGTACAGACAAACAAATAAACAAATAAATAAATAAATCTATGTTCATACATGAAATGATCAATACCAATTTCAATGTTATGTACAGGGAGGGGGAGGGAGTGGGGTGGATCTGGAAGGGAACACACCAAGTGTTGTGTGCATGTATGTTTCTATCATTCGGAGCCTCATTATATAATGTGCAATTACAGTGCACCAATAAAAGCAATCTAAAAAGTAAAGTAAAAATAAAAGTAAAGTGGGTTTTGTTCTAAACGAGGTATGAGGACCTGATATTTTTCCCTGAAAGCACAAAATCCATGGAGTCTTCCTACAGTTCTCAGTAGAAATTTTGTTTCCTGAAGATCATTCGTAGCTGACTTCATCTTTTACAGAATTCCTACAATTTGGTAAGGAAGGAAAACCCATGTCTCTGGTTGAAACAGCATGCCGTTATTAATCACAGATTAAGAACTAACTTTTAGCTTTTCCATATGTGCGTGCCATTCTCCCAGAGCTTCTATGGGCTACACACACAGTGACTGACCTAAGTTGAGCACACAGGTCCCTTTGTTGCTAAAGTTTCCTCCTGAGCAGATGTGCCTTTGGACCAACTTCTCAATTGCCAAAACCCAGGTAGGAGTTCTGAAGCAGCAACTTCAACTGGACCAAACTTTATATCTATCATGACCTGACATTTTCTATAGTTTGCCTCAGGGAAAATAAAATCATCCCCTGAATGTTTACAGGGCATGAGATAACAACTTGGCCTTGGCATTGACATTTTTAGGTCAGGAGTACTATTTTTTTTTTAATCTGAGAGGTTAAATAAAGAAGGCTGAGATGATTCCATCTCTACACCTTTATTTTAAGAGTTCATTCCTGCCTTTTCTCCTCAGTAAAACCGAAGGGATGCCTCCAAATGTGAGTGACAAAGTTGCCAAAATGTGATGAATATTTCCTTCAAGGCCGATAAAGCAATCTCTGGATATCATCAGCCAACGAATTGCTGAACACCTCGAATGCAATTTGTATTATGTAGGGTTTTATTTGTTTCAATTTACTGTGAATTGAATTTTTCAGATGGAAAATGAAAGCAAGAATTGGTTTATTATGAGGGCACCATGCTGGGAACAGGAAGGGGAAAAGAGTCTCACTAATCTTTGGTCTTTGCTACACCCTCACTGGAGAATGGCGCTCTTTCTTTGAATGGTACGGAGCAGATCCACATTACAGATTAAGAATGTGAAGGACCAGGCATAGTGGTGCATACCTGTTACCACAGTACTTAGGAGGCTGAGACAGGAAGATGGCTGGTTTGAAAGGAGCCTCCGAAATTTAGTGAGATTCTCAGCAACCTAGTGAGACCCTGTTTCAAAATTAAAATAAAATAAAAAGGATTGGAGATGTAGCTAGGAAAACTCAGAAGCAAAATACCTCTGAGTTCAATCCCCAGTACCACAAAAGAAAGGAAGGAAGGAAGGAAGGAAGGAAGGAAGGAAGGAAGGAAGAGAATTCTTGATGAGGGAGACCTGGTGACAGCAATCCCAGTTAAGAATGACTTAAATTAGAACTCAAGGTTGGTCTTAGCCTGTATACGTTAATTAGGCCTAAGTTGTAGGCCTAACCTTAGCCTCTAACTACCTCTGCCTTACTCTTTGTGCTGCATCCAACTGAATAGCTTTCCCTTGAGTTTTTCCCCTCCTTGTCATCCAGCATTCTTGATTTTACTTTCTATTTCATGCCCCTCTCTTTTGCATGTAATGTGCTCTTTCTGGGTGATGTTTTATGCTCTCTTCCATTTTGAGGCTCTGAGGGTCATGTGAATAAGAGTTCAAGTTTAGCATGTTCAAAACTGAATGTATAGCCGGGTGTGGTGGTGCATGCCTATAACCCCAGTACTTGGGGGGCTGAGATGGGAGGATTGCAAGTTCCAGAACAGCCTCAGCAACATTAGGAGACTCTCAGCAACCTAGTGAGACCCTGTTTCAAAACATAAAATAAAGTAATAAAATAAATTAAATTAAATAAGTTGGGCTGGGGGTGTAGCTTAGAGGTAGAACACCCCTGGTTTCAATCTCTAGTACCACAAAAGAACAAAAACAAACCCGGAACATATCCTATTTTGTATATTACTACTCTATTTCCTGTTTTGGAAAACACTAACCTCAAATTTTCAAAAGTGCAGGCTAGAAGCTGGGCGAGGTGGCACATACCTGTAATTCCAGTACTTGGAAGGCTAAGATAGGATATCCCAAGATTGAGGTCAGCCTCAGCAACTTAGCAAGACCCTGTTTCAAAATAAAAATAAAAAGAGCTGGGGGTATAGCTCAGAGGTAGGACCTCCTTGGGTTCAATCCACAGTACCAAATAAATAAATAAATAAGTAAATAAATAAATAAATAAATAAATAAAATAAGAAAGAAAAGAAAAAAAGGAAAGAGCAAGCCAGAAGCCCAAGTGAAAATCTTTGATTAAATATGAATAGTGAAAGAGTAGATTCAGTCTCCAAACCTCTAAATGCCTTGACATTAAATTTCTTTTTCTTTCCTCACCTCCTTAATATCAATCTCCCACTTTAATTTGAACTCCATTTTTCATTTCCTGGAGTATGCAAATAGGCATCCAACTGTTCTCATCTCCATTCATCACTGTCTAAGAAAAGCCAGAGTCTACACCACAGCATATGTGAACACTTGGAAACCCAGATCTGTTCCTATCACTTCCTTACACCAAAGGGTTCTTTGTTTTGCCAGTGATTTCAGAGTAAATTTAAATTCACTAGCTTATCATATAATAGGGATGCGTAGTAAAGAAAAACATGGTCCTTGTCTTCGTGGACAATAGAGTGTATGTGTATGTGCATTCCACTGAGGCAAGTGTGCTGATAAAACTTGCATTTCTGTTCCAAGAGCAGGGGAACTGATAAATCAGCCTGGAAGTTCAGAGGGGAAACCTGGCGAAATGATGCTTTCACTCAGTTTTGTAAAGTGCACAGAAACTAGCTGGATAGGGAATAGGCAAAAATCATACTGTACTTGTATGGTAGATGTTAGCTGAAATAAATGCACGTATGCTAAAATCCATATGCATGTATGCATGCATGAATAATTTCACACTATAGCATCAACATTTATCTAGTTTGATTAGGTCATTCACCAAATACTTATGAGTCGTGGCTGCTCTAGGTCTCAGCTAAAAAAAGAGAGCTAGATTCAATCAATGGCCTTTATGTCATTGAAAAATTAGAAGTTCAGAAAAGTAAGTATTTACACAAGGAGCAGATATTTGTTTCCAGGTAGATCTGGGCAAACCAAACATGGAAAAATGTAAATAATCCATAAGGTTTCTGATGATATAATTGGGATTTCTTTCTTAAGGAACCAAAGTCTGGGATCATAGTTGTTACAAACTATATATCAACTCCCTGTCGTTTTGCAAGAAGTAATTGCCGAGTTCTCCAGCCTGTGTCTCATTATCTATCAAACACAGCCACAGTCTGACAGCCTCCTCTTCCATTGTCTTAGAATATTTTATTCTTCTCCTGATAGATATGTATTATCCCTGGCATCCTGAATATTTGATTTCCCAACTAGAATCGCCAGTGTTTACAGGCAGATACTGAAGATCATGAAAGGTCAAAATTTTACATGGATTCCCAGTGTTAAAAGTCAATTTGGGTATACAATATTAAATATGCTGTCCTGAAAATGTTTCATTCGCTTATCCACACCTGCCACCGATGGCCTTTATATGAAGTAGTCTTGTTGCTGTTACTTTTGGTAGAGGACTGAAATCAGAGGAAATTATGAAATGCTGAAACAATTTCTTGTGATCTCTATAAATCTTTAACAAAAATGAACTCCTGTGAGACTATTTTATGGACCTTATCTAGCACATTGATTGCATAGGTGAAAATAAAATTTCCCAGGTGGCAGATTAGACCATATAAATCAGCCTGGGATTCTAATGGGCCAGATTATTCAAAAAGGAGTCAGTAAGATTCAGTTTGATCTGTTAAAGGAGCGTTGTTTCACTTCCTTAATAACTTATCTACTTCCTTCAAGGCCTCCTCAGAACTAACTGGCAAGAGATAGTACCTTGGGCCCTGGTCTTCTCTGATATAGATGAACTTCCCTATGTGACCCCCAATCGGTTATTATCTACCAAATTCATCTGCCCTCTTTGGAATAATCACAACACATGTAAAACATGTTCCATACTGAAGCAAAATCTAGGGAGTGCACACACGGTGCCTACATCTATCTGCACCTCACTCCTGCCTGGCGACAGGTGACAATGTCTTAGTTTTTCAATTTACTTGTCGGTAAAAGAGAGTTATATCCAGCCTGAACCGCCCTCCCCAGAGAACGATAAAGTTTGACTAACTAATATTTATAAAGGGCATCTAGGATCCAAAAAGAACAAAATGTAAAGTTTATTGTTGAAGATTTTGATTAAGAACAGCAGACACACAGATAAAATTCATTCTATGTCTGTTCGATATTGAAAACAACGACAGCCATAAATAAAAGTTGAGTAATAGTCCATAGTCCTATACTTCTTTCTTCCCAAAGGAAACCAACGGGCTTGACAAGTATATCAAAATGAAATACCAGGTATACAGGAAAGGGTGGGGGGAGTCTTAGTGATGTTGACTGGCTTTATCATTTTGTTGTCCTTTTATAAGTCAGGAAAATGACACTTCTCATTAAAATGCCGTATTTCATTTTTGTTGGAACATAATGTGAGCTAAGTCCTTCCAGTATTTTTTACATAAATAAAGGCATGAGAATTTAAGACAACGCCAACTTGCTTTGATTTTTCAATCATTCAAGATATATTCTTTTAATGTTATTTATTTTACCACTTTTAGAAATGTGACTTTGTGCCTCCCTCAAATGTAGAACGAAAGAAGTCACATCAGCCCTTCTATTGAAGTCTGGACGTGGATTTGGAATCAATTCTACATGCTTCCTTTCTTTTCTATTTAATATTCCTTGTCATTCTTAGAACTACCAACATCATAAAGGGAAAGGCTATGTACTTTACTTTTTGTAACTGGGCTAATACCATTTTGCTGATAAAAGAGAATCAGTCCTATAAAAGGACAAGACCACTCACAGCATCACAGTACAGTATAAATGATTTGGGAAGCAACTGTCTGCAGGCAACTTTCCCACTCAGAGGAAATCCTGTGAAAATTCTAACAAATGCAGCAGATCCTAATGTTCCCCTTCAAAGCAGCACATGCCCTGGCCCCTCTTATAAGACTGATGCTTTCCCTGACTACCTCCATCCTCACTCACCTTACTGCTGACATATTGGGCTCTTTCCTGTCCCCCAGATGTGCCCATTACATGTCTGCCTTGACTTGTAGCTCATACTCTTCTATCTGCTGTAGTTTTCTTGCCACAAGACTCACTCCTATGCCTCCATTTAGGAATTTTTTCAAGTCACATTCTCAATGAAATACTTCTGGTCAACCTAGCTGAAATTTCATGCTCCCACTGGAGGAGAAATGGTATAATATTTACCTACTTAATTTTACCCTAAACCTCTATTGATAGCTAATATATATTTACTTCTGTATTTTGTTTCCTGCCTATCTCACTCATGAGATTCACGGAAGCAGAGTTTTCTCTGGGCTTTGTTCTCTGTTGTAGCCCTGTACCAAAGATGAGATCTAGCACATTCCAAATGCTCAATAAAAATTTAATGAAGAAATTAATAATAACCGGATGTGCAAATAAATGGATAAATAAATGATTGAGTGAGTGAATAAATGGAAAAGGAGCTCTAAACTGATAGATGTCAGAAGGTCCAACTCTTCACTTCACTTGTATAATCCTCAACAATCATTTTTTTTTTTTTGCGGTACCGGGGGCGTTCTACCTCCGCGCTACACCCCCGGCCCTAATTTTTTTTATACTTTATTTTGAAACCAGGTCCCACAAAGTTGTGGAGGGCCTCACTAGGTAAAGAGAGAGAGAGAGAGAGAGAGAGAGAGAGAGAGAGAGCTGAGGCTGGCCGCGAACCTGGATCCTCCGGTCTCTGCCTCCCAAAGTACTGGGATTACAAGCCTGCGCCACCACGCCCTGCTTCAACAATCATTTAACTTCTCTGTACCACAACATATTCATTTTCTTCACTTGAAAACTGTTATCCTTTCTGAATCAAGAGAGTCAGTAAATCTGTATAGTTTTCTGATTTTTCAAATAAAAAGATGACCTTTATTTGGTGTGTAAAAGGTTTGAACAATACATATACTCCATGATAAACCCAATGAGATATCTATATCTATGCCACTGAGGATAATGTAAAAATCTCTGAATCTCTCATAATAAAGAGCAGAAATAAATGTAACTTTCTTTGGCAACCAGCTCCGCTTCTTCCTAGATCTCTGCTTTCTCTTCTTTAATAGTAATTTATATTACTAAATCTTCCTTGAACTTGGTCAACAAGTGATTATAGCAGTAAATATGCAGTGGATTGACAATCGATATGTTAGGGTAAAGTTTAATACAGTTTTGAAATGTTTTGGAAATATTGGAGATTCTTCTGGAGGGGACACATCTCTCAATAAAAAGTGATCTTAAATACCCTGTTCTGTGGTCTTTGGGACTATTTCTTTCCTATAATTTATTGCATAAATTATTTTAAAATTATAATTATAAAGTGGGATTATTTATATTGTCATATCACAGGGTTTTTTAAAGGATTGCATGAGCTATTAATTATCCAATGTCTGGAATAATACTTGACATGTGGTAAGATTTCACTTGATATTAGTTATCATCATTATCACTATTATTACTGTACTCATTGATCATATTATGGTTCTCACCCCACTAGACTCAGAGCTCTTTGAGAGCAGACTGTATGTCATTTCTTAGCTCAGGGAAGACACTCCATCATTTCAAAGGATCTATTCATCATACTCAATGGTGAAAAGCTAAAAGCTTTTTCTCCAAGATCAGGAATAAGACAAGGGTGTGTATTCTCACATTTTCTATTCAACATAGACCTGGAAGTCCTAGTCAGAGAAATTAGATAAGAAAAAGAAATAAAAGACATTCAAACTGGAAAAGACAAATTTAACATGTCTCTATTTACAGATAGGATATAATATATAGAAAACTCTAAGGACTTCACCAAAAAACTGCTAGAACTAATGTGTGAATTTGTGTTGCAGGATACAAAATCAACTCATAAAAATCAGTTGTGTTTTCATATATTAAAAACAAACTGACAAAAAATAAATTAGGAAAACAATCTCATTTACAATGGCATCAAGAAGGAGAAAAGGAATAAATTTAACCAAGGAGGTAAAGTCATATACACTGAAGACTATATGATATTGGTGAAATATTGAAGACACAATTAAATGGATATCCTTTGTTCGTGGATTAGAAGAATTAATGTTAAAATGTCCATACTATAAAAAGTCATTTATAGATTCAATGTAATTACTATCAGAATTCCAATGGTATTTTTCACAGGAATAAAAAGGCAATCCTAAAATCCATATGAAACCACAAGACCTCAAATAGTCAAGGTAATCTTGTATAAGCTAGAGGATGATTTCAAACTATATCACAAAGCTATAATAATCAAAGCAGAATGACACAGTCATTCTGCTTTGTATAAAACAGTCACATAGGCCAATAGAACAGAATAAGTATCCCAGAAATAAACCCTATATAATTAATCTTTGAAAAGGGCACAAAGAATACACAATGGGGAAAGCACTGTCTCTTCAATAAATGGTGTTGGGAAAACTGTATATCCAAATTCAAAAGAATGAAAATGGACCCTTATCTCACAACATAGACAAAGGTGAACTGAACTGGATTAAAAGACTTGAAATATAAGATCTAAAACCATAGGACTACTATAAGAAAACCTGAGAGGAAAATTCCTTGTCATTGGTATAGGGAATGTTTTTATGGGATAAGGCTCCAAGAGACAAAAGCAAAAATAAGCAGATGGGATTATATCAAACTTAAAATTTTTTGCATAGCAAAGGAAATAATAAACAAAGAGAAGACCTACCAAAAAGGGAAAAATAATTACAAATCATATATTTAATAAGTGGTTAATATCCAAAATGTATAAGGAATTCGTATAATGTAATGTCAATACCATAGGTTGCTTGGAAGATATAATGAAATACTTTTTAAAAATCTTGCCCAGAGATATGAACATATGTTAACACCTCATAAATGTGTGTGTGTGTGTGTGTGTGTGTGTGTGTGTGTGTGTTCCCTTTTGCTCATCTGTATCTCGTTAGAACTATAGCAAGCACGTAGGCCAAGGGTAGGTATTGTTATTTCTCCCATCACATCCATTGTCACCACCCTCATCCAAGCCAGCATCACAACTTGCCTGGACTCGTGCCAGTAGCTTCCTATATTATCTTCCTGTTGCTCTTCTTGCCTCCTGAAAATCCCTTCTATACATAGAAGTCATCTATTAAAAATTAAACTTAAGACTTTCTTGTTTAGAAACAGTCAACGCCTCTCCACTGAACTTGGAGTAGAACCTGAGCCTATTACAATGTCTGACAAGGTCTTACATGATCCAGCCTTGTCCTCTTCCTGGATTTCCTCTGGTAAACCCTCTCCCCTCTGCTCAATCTGCTCTGGGGGGCTTCTTTCTAACCATCAGCATAGTAAGTCCAGTTCAGCCTTACGTTCTGCACAGTTGCTCGCCCCTGTGCCTGAAAGGCTCTCCTCCCAGGTTTGTACTTGTCTCTCTATTTTGCACCTCTCAGGTTTCAGCTCAAAGGCAGCTCCTCCAGGAAACCTTCACGTTTTCATAATCGGAAGTAGCCCACTCCACATATTACTACCCTCCACTGCACCCGGCTTACACACTGGGTTCTCAAAAAATGTTTGACATTTCTCTTATACACATAAGGAAAATAGTCCAGAGAGGTTCAGTGGCTTGGCTAAGCAGTATATACAGTCCATGTTCTATATAAATACTATTTTTAAAATAACCGTGATTAAATCATGTTGATAGGTATGCATGTTCCTATCCCTAGGAACTACATTATGATGTGAGACTCTGAGACCATAATGCACCAATAAAAGTATGAAAAATAACATTGATAGTTGCACAACTCTGTAAATATAGCAAAAAGCAGTAAATTGTATACTTTAAATGAGTAAATTTTATAGCAGGTAGGTTATCTCAATATGGTTATTATTAAAGATAATCATGAAATATATTATTCTTCCAACCCTACCTTTTAAATTACATTACATCAATTATTTAATTTAATTTAGTGGGGTCCTGAAAACCTATTAGTCTGTGTTCTTCTCTATAAAATTGATTCCACTAATTAGATCTTATGGCTCCTCCTGTAGGATAGTGCTTATTTGCTAAAAGATTCTCCCTCGATTTCCTCATTATAAGTCACTATAGCACATATTCTGTCCTTTGGGAAGGATTTTATATAATTTTCATGTAGTGTATATTGTTATATTATTCTGTTAGGCAGCTGAAGAAATAGAGTAGCATTAATTAAATTCTCATAGGGAGAAGATATTTATTTACCAGGCAATAGTGAAATACCAGGGATCATGTAAAGATGGAACTTATTAAAAAATCTTAAACTAGGTGTGGTGGTGCATGCTTATAATCCCAGCTACCTGGGAGCCTGAGGCAGGAGGATCACAAGTCTAAGGCCAGCCTGGGCAACTTAGCAAGACCCTGTCTCAAAATAAAAAATAAAAAGGGGTGGGGATGTAGCTCAGTGGTAGAGTGCCCATCTAGCATGTGCAAGGCCCTGGGTTCAATCCTTAGTACTGATGGGATAAAAAAGCAGAATTTAAGCAAGCAGCCTTATTGTCAACCGTGCTGTACCATCCCTGGGTGGCATCTAGATTCTGGGTCGGTGCTTCTACCACAAGGCCCAGATGCGTGTCCCTTCTTGGTCTGAGGTCTGTAAACCTTCCCTCCTTGGTCAGCTATGGGAGAAACTGAGACCCTCATGAGTACTGAGATTCATCTGAGAAAATCCACAGTGAGTCAGCCCTACTGAAGCAGAGCTGTAGAGCCACCGGATGCCCTTTTCTGCAGGGCCATTGCTCCGGTTCCTCCGCATCTGTTTTTACCGTGAACACTTATTATCTTTTCCTACATAACCGCTAGGAAGCGATGTTACCATGTATTTTGCCAAGAGACTGAAATACTTCCTTTCGAGAAAGAGCAGATTAACTCAGGTCCATTAATCTCTTCTTAAACAACAGCTATAATAACTAGAAATCAAGTGATAATTTCACACGAGCTTTTGGTTGCCATAGAGAAAGCTAAACAATAGTGGCTAAGTCATCTACATGTAATAACATTTATCAATCTTATGCAAACCTTTATCTACACTTTTACCTACCTGCCAACCACACACACACACACACACACACACACACAGAGAGAGAGAGAGAGAGAGAATATAGGTTATACTTTGCTGCAAACTGCAACATCTTATCACGTATATGTCATCTGGATCATAATTTCTTATTTGGGCAAACTAGAATCATTATTGCCTCCCAAGTGCAGTATGTGAAACATTTCATATAAACTGCCAAGGATTTATGTATGTGTGATGACAAAAATATGTGAGCTCCCTTCAAATCTCATTCTGATCAGCAGGATTTTATTTTATTTTATTTTATTTTATTTTTTGGTACTGGGGATTGTACCAGGGACATTCTACGCCTCAGCAACTCCCCCAGCTCTATTTTATTTTTTATTTTAAAACAGGATCTCACTAATTTGCTGAGTGCTTTGCTAAGTTGCTGAGACTGTCCTCAAACCTACACTCCTCCTGTCTCAGCCTCCCAAGTACTAGGATTACAGGGGTGTGCCACCATGTTCCACCAGTAGCATGGCTTTGTTTTTAAACAAACCACATACTCTCCTTCGCTTTGTGGTCTACATTATTTTCCTAGGTGAGTGATCTTCCACTCGAAAACTGGATGATTCTAATATATTAGTTAACTCCAGTACCATCTTACATCCGAATCCAAGGCCCCTAAAACTGATTCCCAAGTTTCTGGGTTCTACATGCAAAGCCCCAGAAATTGAAGGGGTTATTGAAATGGTCTGATAAAGTAAAATAGAAAAAAATCATGATACAAGATTCTCAGAAAATAGCTTTTTACTCAAAGTGGTGCAATTTAATTAAGCATACATAAATTAGTCCAAATCAATGGTGTGTCAGGAAAGTGATGGATCAACCTCAGACTGTCCTGAAACAGAAACCAGAGAACATTGTTTTCTGCTACAGAAAAAAAAATATTCTGTTTATATGGTTTTATTTAAATGGTATGGTGTACATTTTCCATTTAAAAATCAGTTGGCAGTGAGAGCCAGAATGGGAAGTATGTTTAAATACATGCCTTGTAATGAATATAAAATGTATAATCCCCATATTAAAATTTGTATGCTACAAACTCATGATTTTTTTAGAAGTTTCATTTTCTTTTCTTTTTAAATCGGTGCATCGTAATCATACATCTTGGTGACATTCAGGATGGTAGAGGCATACACACACATAGCACTTGTTGAACTCTCCCCCCGTTATCACCCCACCTTCTCCAGCTCAACACAATTTATAATTGTCAAACTACAGAACCAGCAGAGATGTCCAACAACAGATGAATGGATTAGGAAATTGTAGGATATACACCCAATGGAATTCTACTCAGCCATAAAGAAGAACAAAATTATGTCATTTGCAGGGAACTGGATGGAACTGGAGAGTATTATGCTAAGTGAGATTAGTCAGTCACAAAAAGTGAAAGGTTGGATGTTCTCCTTCAGATGTGGAACGAGGGAGAAATGGAGACACAGGAGGGACTCCAGACAGAGGAGGAGAAACCTTAGTGGAGTGAAGGAGGGGACCTAACAGAGGGAGATGGGAAGGAGGAGGAAGACTTGAAGAGAGAAACGCTTCAAATGGGCATGATGTACATACAGAAAATCTTGTAGAGAGTTTCCTCCTGCTAAAACAATGACTTAATTGTGGTTTTTCTGTGCCATCCTTTTAAGTTCCTCAATTCATGTATGGAAGGATTCGCCTGATCTTACTCACTGATTTCTTTTCTTGCAAAATTAACATTTTGTGTTTAAGCATCTCCTTCATGCTCTTCTCCAGTTCATAGCAGCGGCCCACCTGTGGAGTCTAAAATAACACACACCACATTAACGCCCCTCTGCTGAGATTCTGATAACAGACACCTGTGCATTCTAAGTAGCTCTTGACTTATTTCTTTCAGAATGTGTTAATAATTGTGCCCCCATTTCTTTTCCTCCAGATGTGAATTAAAAATACCGCGAGGGCCAATTTCAGTGAAAATTTAGAAGTGGATTAAGCTACTCCCTCTCCTTCACTCTCCCCACAGACCATTTCACCATCTTTCCTCTCAGCAGAGAGGGTGTCCATCAATCAGAGAACTGCCGAGCATCCCAGGAGCACACTGCAGGTGGCAAGTTTCGCTGCATACACCTTAAAATGCGTCCTCACCTAACTGCTCATGTCAATAAACACGGCCATTTAAATAGCAACCAGCATCGCATGCAAATACCACATCAATTTGACTCAGGCATTCAAATTGGTCTCCAAGTAGGTGTCACAAGATAACGAGGCAGGACTGTAATCCACTCTGCCATTTCCATCCTTTAGGAACAATTTTTTAATCAACATTTTCAGCCTTACCAGCATTTCTTTCTCTAGGTTAATATTTCAAAAAAACCAGTCAATTTGTGAGGGCACCGACGCTGTGGTTAAAATAAGTTACTTTCTGGGCTTTCAAATCCTCTTTGATGTGGCCCACCCTAACCACTAGGGCCGGCTCTCCATTAAACATTTCTTTTAAGGGTATTTTTTATTTCTTGCAGGCAGCTTTGCACATTTCTATCCACATGAGACCAGATCTCCTTTTGCAAGTTAGCTCACAGCCAGAGCCTCTATCGATTTTGAAAGCTCACAAGGGAAGAAATCCAGAGAAACAGCTGGTAGCTAAATCAGGTTACTTTTTTGGTTGTGTTGTTCAACCAACTTCAAGAAGTGCCTTCCACTTTCATTCATCCCTTTACTCACATAAACATAGGATGGCATGCCTCGCCCTCCATCACACACACACACACACTTGGTCCCTTAAATATTAAGGGCTGCTTACGGCCCCATGATCTGAACACTGAGTCGTACAAAAGTATTAATCACCAGAGGGTCAGTAAAAAGCAGCAATAATAGGGGATTAAGAGGAGAGTGAATTGCTCCCTTTTTGAAAGTCTCTGCCTCTTTTAGAGCAGCTGGGTTCCATTTAGCAAATGACCTCCTCCTGAAAGGAAGGAAAAATAATAACCAGGGCCCAGAAGGATAAATTATGTCTTTCACTCAAGAAATGCTAAGAACTCTGCTTGCTTCATGCTGTACATGAGAGATGTGGATGCATGGCATTATATTTCCACAGCCCTCCTTATTGTTATGATAATTTAGTGATTTTTATAATTTATTCTTCCCTTCCCACCATAGGGAAGGAGAGTTCCGAGCTCCAGAAGGGAACTCTCTGCTCTTGCTAGAGTTTTGAAATTCATAAAAAGGAACTTCACTGATATAACAATTGGATGTTATTTTCTCAGGTTTTCTAAAGAGTGGACTGTTAAGAGAAAACACATTCCCTGTGAAACAGGAGCATCTCCTGGTGAGAAACAGCACATTAAGAAGACTGGTTAAAAAGCTCTCGGGTAGGTAGGGTCAAATCCATCTTGTGACCAGCTGTTCAATGGTGCGAAGTGTGGAATAAGCAAGGGTTGGTTAACTTTTCAAATCACTTTTATTCTAATACAAGGTTTGTGCACCACGTCAGCCATTCTGGAAACCTGTGCTGTCTCTCACAGACCACATCTTAGGAGTCACCCCCCAGCCTCCTCGCCGGGCCCCTGGAATCATCTTGTCCATTCCAATCCCACCTGCACACTGTAGATAGAGGAATTCTTCCAGGGCACCCAACCCATCCTGCCAGTCTTCTGTTAAAACCTGCAGTGGGCTTCACAAAGGGTGGAGGCTAGGGTCCAAATCCTTTAGCACAGTAGAGCAGTGACTTTCTCATCTGTCGCTCTAGGCTCACCTTTCATCATTCGCCACCGTATTCCTAACACCCCAGCCAGACTGAACTTTGAGATTTAAAACAAAAACAAAAGAAAAAAGAGGCCCAGAGGGTGAAGAATTCAATAGACTGACACAAACTTCCTTGGGCATTTGGCCTGACTATTTCCCACTTCTCCTTCCTATCACATTTAAAAATCACAAATTATAGCAATGTTGGGTTGGTTCTCTTTGACCAGTCTGGGTTTGTTCCCATAGGACCAGGATTTTGTCTGTTTTGCTCACTATTATATCCACAGCACCTTGTGATGACTGTAGGAATGAAAGGACAGAGTAGTGATTAAATTATAGTGGTAGAAAAGCTGTGAGTGAGTGGGTGGGGATGAGCCAGACTGTTGCAACCTGGAAGGGTTTATTTCACAGTGCAAAAAGTACTATTTCCCTAAGTGGGATCAATCCAGGCACACAGAGTTTTCTCCCCCCCCCCCAGTCACTAGTCTTGCTTTCCCCACCCTGAATACAGTTCCTGTGAGATTTCTGACATCAAATATCCTACAACTAGATTCATTGCTGGACTTAAGGCTCTGGATTCTGTGAAATGCCCATGGAAAGCTGCACTCCACATGCTATAAATACATCCACATGTTCCTTGGAGCAGTTCCGAGAAATCCGGGAGAATTATTTCACTACGTCAGAGGTCAGTGGGGAGACTGAAAGGGACTGGCTTTCCATAAACCATAAATGAAAGTGGAGATGAAGGCAAATTAGCTCAAACTCTGAAAAATGTTTTCTTTTCTATATGCCTAGTGGAGAATCATCAAACATAAAAAGGACATAATTTCAGACTTCTTCCTCCATATCATCTTCCATTACTCCAAGACCAAATATCCATTTCTATGCAAAGAGACCTCAGGAAACTATGATCGAATAGCACAGCTATATCCTGTATCCCCTGATCTGAAAAGGCCACCATCCCCCACCTGGATTCTCAATTTATTCCTCCAACAAATATTTATGGAGGACCTAATATGATCCATCCACTCTTTTAGACTGAAAATTGAGGAGTGGACATGTTTTTCCTCTCTCAGCCTCATGGAGTTCATAATCTAATAGAATTTTTCCTGCACATAAAGTAGGAGCTGGTTGAAAGCTTACTAAACAAATGGTTTAATATGTGATGGAACAGAGAAGCTACTATGATTAAGAAATAACATTTGAATACTCTTTTTTTCTCCTCCTGGATTTCCTTAGAGGCAACACAATGTCACCAACCCAGGATCTGGGCTCGAGTCAGACAGACCTGGGCTGCAGCTCTGGTTTCAAAACTTCTGAGCTGGTTGCACTTGGGCAGGTTATGTTAGTTCTCTGACCCTCAGTTTTCCCACTGATTTAGTAGGAATTTGGTCTCATATAATCATGGTGGGGATTAAAGGAGAATCTACAAGAAAATATGTGGCAAATGAGAGAATTCAACAATGTTAGCTTTTGTTTTTTTTTCTTATAAATTCCTTATCTGAATCAGGAAGAAAAATGTTGACCATTATTATCAGGGTCTTTTGTTTTTATAAGAAGAAACTTATATAGTTAGAAGGAATGAAATTTCCTTATTCCTAATTGTTAGATCTGATTCTCAAAGCAAATCATACTATTCTTCCTGCTTTCCTGGTGACAGCACTCTATTAAATAGAAAACCTGGCTGGAATATAGCTCAACGGAACAGTGTGTGCTTAGTATGCACAGCCTCTGGGTTCTATCCCCAGCACACACATGCACACACACCCAGAATATGAGCCAAATCAGTTTGACTTATGAAGAATGTCATTTCCCTAGCATGTCTTTTCACTTGTGGGCACATTTTGATATAACATTTTAAAATTATCTTACTTTGTAATAATGTCTTAAAGTGATTAAATCCTATTTCAATCTCAATGGTACATATTTTTAGCAAAATGCTTCTTGTCAAAGCTTCCTTTCAAAAGGATTATCAGGAGACCTCTCTCTTTGTGAAAACTTCTTGAGATGTCTCAGTACTGCCCTCCCAGGCAAGCCACCCCTCTTCCCAGTTGGTGCTCTCTGAGTAGTAGGCAGTGGCCCATCAACTCTTTCAAGCTTGCTTCCAGCTGTTAAAATGCAACAACTTAAAAGGTATTTTCCTGAGGCTTCCTGGGCATTATTTTACGATTTTCATTGTTCCTACTACAACATTAGCATCAATCATCTTTATTTTTCTCCACAAAATAAGCATAAATAAAGGCAGTAACTCTTCACAAAAGACAATACTATCAAAAGATTAATAATTGACTCTGTTGGATTCTTAGGAAGTAGAGCATGCTGAAGCATCCAAAGGTAATACTTTGACATAAACCCAATGGTCTGATGAGGTTAGAAATATTACTCATAGAGACAAAAGAAAGCAAAGAGAGAGAGAGAGAGAGAGAGAGAGAGAGAAAGCTACATGCTCAGAATTGTGTCTTGCATAAAAAGGTAAAAAAGATTTAATTTACACCTAAATCCTAAGATGAACAGCCTTTTATACTATAGTTATAATGAACTGGAATTGATTTATACTAATAAGAATGACCATATTACTATTAAGTTTATTTGGCCAAATTTGAGAAAGATAGACATTTACACTTTTTCCAGTATAGATAGTTCTTGACAGACATTGGCTCAGCTTACTTTTTGGCTTTTACTATGGTGGGAAAGCAATATACATTCAGTAGAAACCACACCTTGAATTTTGAAATTTGATCTTTTCCTGGGCTAGCAATATGCAGTATGATCTTTCTCTCCAAACTGAAGGCTAATGTAAATATTTGGTCTTAAAAATAAGGAAATCCTATTTGGGACAAGATGAATGAACCTGGAGGATATTACATTTAATGAAATAAGGTAGGCACAGAAAGAGAAATTATCACATGATTTCACCTATATGTAACATCTAAAAATTTTGAACTTACAAAGTAAAAAAAAAAAACAGTAAAATGGCAGTTACCAAGACCTTGGTGGGTAGAATATTGTTCAAAGGATAAACAATTTCAACTATATGGGAGAAACAAATTCATAAGATCTATTGTACAACATGATGACTATAGCTAATAACAATGCATTGCATTCTTACAAATTGATGAGAGTATATTTTCAGTGCTTTCACCACATACAAAAAACTAGAAGTATGTGAGGTAATGCTGGGGTTTTTGTTGTTGTTGTTGTTTGTTTTTAGTACTTGGGATTAAACCCAGGGACATTGTACCACTGAGCAATACACCCAGCTGTATTTTTTTTGATTTTGAAACAGGGTCTCAGTAAGTTGTTGAGAGTCTCTCTACATTGCTGATGCTGGCCTTGAACCTGCGATCCTCCTGTCTCAGCCTCCTAAGTACTGGGATCACAGGCAGATGGCACCAAGCTCAGCTGTATTGCAAAATTTAATTAGCTCAATTTAGCCATTCCAGAAAAACATACTTTACATGATATACATAAATATGTATATACATATACATATATAATATACACACATGCATATATATATAAATTATAGTTGTTAATTAAAATAAATTTAAAAATCAGTGAAGTTAATAATATATAGCAAAACATCTGAAAGTACATTTAAAAAAATATAATAATAAAAGAACACATAAAAGTATTGTTAGTCTCACAAATAAAGCTGTAAAATACCTAATATTAGCAAGAATGATCGAGTTCACTGTTGCTGAAGATGAGTTGAAATTGGCACATTTATTCACTTTTAGTAGCTATGTAAATTGTCATAACATTTCTGGAGAATAGTATTCTACTTATGTTAAAATATCCATGCACATTAACCCAGCAATTTATTATTTTTCTTTCTTTTTTTAATTTGCTAGGTTGCTAAGAGTCTTGCTAAGTTGCTGAGGCTGGCTTCGAACCTGCAATTCTCCTGCCTCAGCCTCCCAAGTACTGGGATTACAGGTGTGCACCACCATACCTGGCTCCGCAGCAAATTATTCTAAGAAAAGTACAAAAACTGTGCAAGAATATGTTCATGGCACTAATGTCTATAACATTAAAAAAAAACTGGCGACAACTTAAGTGCCCATCAAGAGAAGGACTAAATTAGTTATAATGCATATATAATGAAACAACAGGCATGCAATTGCTTAAAAATTACATTTTTTATTCAAAGGGATGTCTTGAAATATTCTTGAGTGAATTAATAAAACACAGAGAACAAAGGCTTTGATTGTCTTATGCCATTTTATGTTACTCTCACAGAATATCACAGACTGTGTAAGTCATTGGCAACAGAAGTGTATTCAGCTCTTAGTTCTGGAGACAGGGATTTCCACGTGCATGTGTCTGGCATGTGGCGAGGGTCTTCTCAAGAGGTCATCACAGGACAGAGGCATCTCAGCAAGTTAGCACATGAAAGCTCTGGTCTCTCTTCTTCTTCCTTTTTTTTTTTTTTTTTTTTTTTGCTGGTACTGGGGATTGAACCCAGGGGCATTCTACCTCTGAGCTACACCCCCAGCCCTATTTTTTATTCTTTATTTTGAAACAGGGTCTCACTATGTTGCGGAGGGCCTCACTAAGTAGCTGAGGCTAGCCGCGAACCCAGCTCCTCCAGTCTTAGTCTTCCAAATACTGGGATTACAAGTGAGCCACTAATCCCAGTATGGGGCCTCCACCCACCTAACCTCATCAAACCCCAATTCCCTCCCAAATACTCCACCTCCATATGCCATCCACATATGAATTGCAGATTAAGTTCAAAGGCATGAACTTTTGGAGGACACATCCAAGCCATAGCACGGATGTAGGAATGTCATGGAGAAAGTTCATTAGAGTGTTGATGGTGGTTTTCCATGCATGGGGAGGAGGAGAGAGTGGTTTTAGCAGATGTTGTCAACACTCTTACCATAACCCTTGATTTTTATTTTTCCTGAACAAGCTTGGCCATGCTCTTCTTCCAATTCCTGGAATTCTGCTTCTTGTTTTTCTCCAACTCTACATAGGGAATTATCTGAAGGTGAGGGAAAAGGAAGGTTGAGGGGGAAGCCCTCCAGGAATAAAAAATGGCATTTAGGGAAAAAATACACATATTTCCTCCCTCTGGAACAGAAGGGTTACAACGCTAATGCATGATCCTCACTGTCTCCCTTAAGTGACCAGCAGATTAAATTCTTTGTTTTTAGCAGTAAAATATTCATTGAGTCACCCTGTTGGATTATTTCCCTGGTGTTAATTCCCCACTCCCCTAAAAGAGTTTTCTGGCTTCACGTTCCACCTAAGTCAGTTGCACTCAAATCCATGCCTTAACTGCTGCTTACAGAAGGATAAGAAATGGGTACCTTGAGTTTTTTTCTCTTTGAACTTTTTTCTCCTGTTCAAATATTATTCTAGGTATATTCATATATGTGTATAAATATTGTACAGTTCTCGAAATAAAACAGTCATTCTCACAAGTCTACAATAGACATTCTTGACTTATAAACACCTTATCTATGAGTGACATATTCGTATCATACCACCCTGTTATTCTCCTTCTGGGTCCTCAACTACAACTTTCTAGGAACAGCCTCTCATCTCCACAGTCCTGCTAGAAAGACAGAGCTAGCAGATTTGAACACATTCCTTTTCCAAGACTGTAATTAGCATTAGCACAGTGCTTGGCACACGGGCACTACTCAATAATAGCTGCTGCTGTATTAAGGAATGAGTGAATGAACTAATGAATACTTCAAAGCTAACTATTGGAACCTCTAAACTTGTCTCTGGAATTCCCTATGTCCTGAGAGTAATCAAATTATGCTTTGGCTAAGGTATCTTTTATCAAATCTCTACCAGGGCAGATGGTAATTAAGTACCTGGGTTGGTGAGTGGCCTTGGAAAGCTACTTAAACTCGCTGGAGCTCGGTTTCTTCGGCTTTAAAATGTAGTGTTGAGATGAGGATTAAAGGATATGATTTATGTTGAACCCTCACAGTGCATAGTAGGAGTTCAACAGTATTCATCCTGGGGAGAGAGATTTATGGATAAGTCTGACTCTTCAGAGATGTATCAGGACACGTTCAGCCTTTAAAGACTGGCCAGCTCTACATCACATTATGTAATAGCATCGTTTGTTAAGAAAGTTTGCTCACAAGGCAGTAGGTAGAAATTCAGTCACTAACAATCTGGGAAGTGCCTCTGATTTCTGTGTAATCTAGAAATCTGAAAGTTCTTTGCTCTTTCAACACTCAAAAGATGAATCTCCCCAATTTACAGGATCCAGACCGTCTATTCCATTTCCGAGGGTTTGCGATTATCCTGACCCTCTATTTGTAACAGCAGATTGTCTCTTTTGTCTTGGAATATAATGGATTAAACTCTTAATTACCGTGTGTTATAAAATCCTGTGTTAAGCTAGAAAAATATATTACTCATATAATTTCATCAAGCTTCTGAAACCATGTTTATTCACATTTAGAAGGGGCAGAATGTCTTTGCTCTACTATATAAAATTACCATTAAAAACAGTAATGAACTGCTGCTCTGCTCCCTGCAGCATATGTAAACTGCTAGATATGTCCTCCATAGTACGGAGGCATCTTGAACGAGATTTACATTGTATTCAATGGTGTTGGTGTGGGAAGTTCCATGTACATAAAGTTGGAGCTCTTAAATATGTTCCCTGAGTGACAATGGAGTTTGTGTAATTTGCCTTTCTGTGTGTGTGTGTGTCTCTCTCTCCCTTATTTGCTTGGCCTCTATGTCTGTCTCTTTATTGCTTCCTAGTCTGACCTCTTTGTTTAGAGATTAAAAACGTTGCCTCCAACACTGCAGAGGTCTGATATTTACTTTTAGTGCATTATCCTTTTTTTTCCATTTGACTCTAACTGCATTTCCAATATTCTTCATTGTCTTAACTCCTGTTGAATACCCATATATGTATACCTATGTAAAAATGGTATCTTCATTTCAGGAAATATTGATTTAAATCAACATTTAAATATAGTCTAATCTATTTAAATATAGACTAGACAACTCTTTTGGAAAGAGCAAAATTAAATTATGTGTAAGAGGAAAAGCTAGCATAAGTCTTATAAAGTACAATTATAGCCGACTAAACACTGATAAAGGGATTTTCGTTTTAGACTCTAAAATATCCCCATAGTTCATGATTGACTTTTTAGCAGTGCCCCAGAAATATGGAGGGGCACAAAAAATTTGGAAAAGACTCAGGGGATTATTAAAAGAAGCTGAATTTGCAGGAAAGAATGCAGATGTCTAGTCTACTGCACATTGGCAGTGAGTGGGTGTGTAGCACGTCCTGAGGGAGGGTGGAGTGCTCACCTTGGCTCCAGCTTCAGGTGGAAGCATTTTCAGGAAAGAAACGAAAAAACAATGTTTTAATATTGGCAATTCTAATTCTTCAAGTTCATTTTTTTTCCATGATTTTAAATTTTAGCTTCGGAGTGAAGCTATTATGCTTACGCTTGCTGAAAGAGAAAGGGACAGGTATCTAACACCTTAGCCAGTTTCTCAGGTTGTTGTGTCTGTGATTGAGTTGTTAAGGCCCTGAAAAAGTAGGAACATCACTATAAACTGGTAGCAAACATACGGGGAAGCCAGGGGGCCAGAGATATATTATCATTTGTCTTTTTGGTTAATAAGTACATGTCTTCACTTCTTTATCTTCTCTCTTTACCTACTAGGCCCATGGGGAGCCACAGTTATTTTGGTCCAATTTAGGATAAGAAATACCGGTAATGGATATAATGATATTTTATGTTTATTAAATGCAAAGAAAATGTTTGTACCCATGGCACCAAGCTAAAGGCAGAACCATTTGGTCTGAAAGTTGTATTCAAAACTCGTCTGTGATGATTTCGTCTCTGTCTGCGATGGAGACAAATTACACAGCAATTGTGCGAGACAGTCTTTTGTCTTCATGGAGAACTAAGATGTCTTTTATACATGAACTGATGTTTTATTATCTTGTGCCCTTGCAATTCAAATTAATGGTCTAGTTAATTACGGTTGAATTCAAGTCAAAATTCTATAGAAGTGCTAGTGAGCTGCACCCATATTAATTCCAAAGAGTTCATCAAGATTTGTGTTATTAGAGTAAATACCAAGAAAATTAACTATGATTGGGTTATTATTTTAAAGTGTCCCAACTTCAACATTTTTCTCTTTTGGGCTGTGGTGTTTTATAAGAATTGGATAATTTGGACTTATTAGATAAAGTCTTGCTCTACCATAGATTAATGAAATACGAAGAAGGGGCACGGACATTTACAAGTTGGTAGACAATCCTACATATTTTAGGAATAGTTGAGGTTTAAAAGAATATTTGGCCAGTGTATTAGTTGGGATTCTCTAGATAGGCAAAATTAGTAGGATATAAATATAGATAGAGATACAGGTAAGCAGATAGATCAATCAATCCCAGGGGATTTATTAAGTGATTTGACTCATGTGATTATGGGGACTGAGACAGACACATTGATGGTTTAACTCTCAGTTCAAGCCCAAATGCCTGAGAACCCAGGAAGTTGCTGTTTTAATTCCCAGACCACAAAGGCCAGAGAATCTGAAGTTCTCATGACAAAAAGCAAGAGAAGAAGGGTTTTCCAGCTCCAGGAGAAAGACAGTAAATTCATTTTTTTCTGCCTTTTTGTTCTAAGAGGTTCCCCAGATAATTGTATGATGCCCACTCACTTTGTGGTAGATCTTCACACACAATCCATGGGCTCACATGGCCATCTCCTGCAGAAACACGCCCATGGGGACATACCTAGAGAAAGTGCTTTCACAGCTGACTAGGTATCCCTTATTCCAGTCAAATTGACACCTAAATTAACCATCCCAGTCACTAACACATTAGGGAATACACATTAGGGAATACACATTAGTGTTAATACATTAACACATTAGGGATTAACACATTAGGGAATGGAAGTAACACATTAGGGAATGGAAGTAAGTTGTGGTAGTGTGTACCTGTAATCCCTGTACTTGGAAGGCTAACACTAGAGGGCGGTAAGTTTCAGGCCAGCCTAAGCAACTTAGAAGTAATGAGACCCTGTTTCTAAATAAAGGGGGGGGGGGCTATGAGTATAGTCTGGAAGTAAAATACTTCTGGGTTCAATCCCCAGTAACACACATACAAACACACACACACACACACACACACACACACACACACACACACGCACACACACCAAAACAAATAAAAACCAAACCAAACACACAAAAAAACAAAATATAATGGAATTCTATGTCACCCAAGTTGTCATTGAGGTTGATTAGCAATAAGCACAGGGCAATAAGCACAGGGAAGGGGATCTAAGAAACAGTGTGATTGCTATAGGAGTGATATTACAGCGGTCCCCTGAGGCTGGCTTGGAATCAGATTGCAGAACTTAACCTCTCTTTTACAGAACATCTGGAGCTATGGCCCTTAACTACAATGTAAGATGAAGAAATGGGGCTGGGAGTTTGCCTCAGTGGTAGAGTACTTTCCCAGCAGAGACAAGAGTCTGGATTTGATTTCTAATATTTTGATGAAGACCCCTTGTGAGCACCCATTGATCAGATGTATATTTAATGATACTTTTATATGAAACATGACATTGGAGATGATATGACCTCAGCTTTCCATGTCATGAGGGATACCTGTTGATGTCCTTTACTCCTATCTTCTTCTCATGGAAGACAGCCACAAGAGAATATCCACACTAATAGGAGGTATGGGGCATAGGGAAGGAAAGATTGTTCCTCTGCTCTCTGAGGATTCAATAATTGAGTCTATGAAATAAACTGACAGTAAGCATATTACCAGGAGAAAAGAGATACAAATTTATCATGATAAAAGAAAATTTCTGTCCAGAATTTAATTTTAAAGGCCGGGGGGGGGGAATAAGAGAAGTCAATCAATAAATAGCTATGGACCACAACCAATGAAAAGTTGATCCACATTCTTAAATTTATGTTAAAACCCTGACTTACAACCCTTCCTTAAAACCCATTCTCCAGGTGCCACCCCTTTCTGTTTATGTCTAAACCCACTGGACAACTAACCCCAATTAATCCAGAAACAATGAATATTTCTCCTTATAGACTCTACCTATCCCCAAACATCCCCCATTTCACAATTATTCTGCCCAACTTATCTATAGCCAATGTAATTTCAATGTAAACAATGGATGCTTTCTTTTCCTAAATTTTCATTATAAGAATGTCCTTGGAGGCCGGGCGTGGTGGCGCACGCTTGTAATCCCAGTACTTTGGGAGGCGGAGACCGGAGGATCCAGGTTCGCGGCCAGCCTCAGCTCTCTTGTTCTCTCTCTCCCTGTCTCTCTGTCTCTCTCTCTCCTTAGTGAGGCCCTCCGCAACTTTGTGAGACCCGGTTTCAAAATAAAGTATAAAAAATAGGGCCGGGGGCGTAGCACGGAGGTAGAACGTCCCTGGGTTCAATCCCCGGTACCGCAAAAAAAAAAAAAAAAAAAAAAAAAAAAAAAAAAGAATGTCCTTGGCTTTTAGGTCTGGCAGATACATTCACAACTGCTACAGAGTCCTGCTGCTGGTAGTTGCAGAACTTGACCCAGGACCTGTCCTTTACTTGCCAGTATCTGTCGCAGCTCAGTAAAACCATTTCTTTCAGAGAACCCTTGGTATCAAGAGTTTTGGTTAAAGAGTTACATGGTCAGGAGCATTAGAGGAAAGAAAAGCAAATACACCAAAACCCAGCAAGCTCTGGAAGTGTATATACCCGCCTCCTAGGGGAGAGAGGAAGAGTGATGTAGGCAACTTAAGGGATAGTAAATGACTTGGGGGAACAATGAACAGACCCTCAGAAGAGGTGATAGCTCCTGACAAAGTCTTTTTTTTTTTTTTTTTTTTGCGGTACCGGGGATTGAACCCAGGGGCATTCTACCTCCGCGCTACGCCCCCGGCCCTATTTTTTATACTTTATTTTGAAACCGGGTCTCACGAAGTTGCAGAGGGCCCCACTAAGGAGAGAGAGACAGAGAGACAGAGAGACAGGGAGAGAGAGAGCGAGCTGAGACTGGCCGCGAACCCGGATCCTCCGGTCTCCGCCTCCCAAAGTACTGGGATTACAAGCGTGTGCCACCACGCCCGGCTCCTGACAAAGTCTTTTTGGGTGTGGTGTTGGCCTCCAGCCTTCTCTCCTGTGAGAATAGTTTAGTACTCCCTGTTTCATCAGAGTCCCCAGGGAAGGACTTCATAACCATTGAGTTCCTTTTGGAAGATCTGTCTTTAGGTAGATAAGGTAAATTCAAAGAAAGCCCCTCCCTACATTTGCTGTTCCCCAAATACCCTGGGTTGGAAGTGATCAGAATACCAAAGAAGCATATTTTGGGGTTGCATTTCCTGAACTTTGGGAGGCCAACATGGTAGGGCTTTGTGTTCTATTCCCCACTATAGACAGAACAGTTTCACTTTTCTCTTTTACACCTAACTGTTCTATGTAAAGCTTCATTTGAAAAAATTCCACTGCTAAATATAATGGCATATCATGTATAATATGTACAATATTTTATTTATAGTATATTGTTAGATATTTTGCATGCTACATTATAGCATAAAATACATTATATATTATTTCATTATTTCAAGCTTATCTATAAATATATATATATATACACATATGTATATATGTATATGTGATAGCCATCTATATCCATAGCTTCCTGCATCTGTGGATTCAATCAACTGTTGACTGAAAATATTGATTAAAGAAAAATCGTGTCTGTACTGAACATATATAGAATTCTTTTTCTTGTTATTAGTCCCTATACAATATAGTACAACAACTGTTTTCATGGTATTTGCATTGCATTGGGTGTTATAAGTAATAGAGAAATGATTTAAAGTATATAGAAGGATATAGATAAGTTATATGTAAATACTATTCCATTCTTACATAAGGGACTTGAGAATCCATGGATTTTGGTATCAGTAGGGAGTCCTGGAACAAATTCCCATGGATACCAAAGAATTTTTTTCTGAATATTTTGACCCACAGTTACTGAACCCTCAGATGCAGAACCTATGGATACCAAGGGCCAAATTATGTATAAACACATATATACAATTCAAAAATGTTATGTCCATATATGAAGATACCACCACCAATCTCACTAAATGTATGGGAAGTGAGGAGGTGAGTTGGAGGGATTCGGAGGGAAATAAACCAAGTGTATGAAGTATCACTTTGAATATCACTAGGATGTATGGTTATAATGCACCAACTAAAATATAAAAATAAAATATATAAAATAAGTATTCATTAAGGATAACCCATACTTAGGATATGTGGCTTCATTTCCTCATCCCAAGCCTCTTAATAAAAAAAGATATTTAACAATAATTCAGCATAACACAATGAGTGTAGAAAGGAAGTCTGCCATCAATAAAGCAGAAATCATGAGTGACACTTGTGAAACAGAGGCAAATTGATAGGATTAACCCACCAGAAATCCTACTTGAATTTTTACAAGACTAATATATTTTTCTTTTTTATTCCCTTGGTTCACAATAGAAAAAAAAAAACATGATGTCTCATTGTTGTTTAACTTTGCATATTTCTTTGTCTACTAGTCAATAAGAACATATTTTCTGATAGTTATTCATTTGTATTTCCTTGTGTTGTCTATTGATTTCTTTTTCTCTTTGTAAAGTAGGAAAATTTGGGGGTTTTTTCACTGCTACATCATAAAAAGAGTACAAATCATTTGTCCATCCATGTTATTTGGCTTTTGTTATATATTTTTGGCAGATAGTTCCTAGTTTTCTATTTGTGTTTAAATTTTATTTATGGAATTTGTATTTTGATCACAAAAACAGAAGAAACTATTTTGGACATTTATTGTGTCTATGTCTGTGGTTTTGAAAACACTTAAAAATATAAAAAGTAATGAAAGACATTCACAACTTTATGGTAGGAAAGTACATTCTAAATTCATGGCATCCACAGTTATTATATCAATAACCAGTGATTTGCAATAATACTTATTAAGTTTGATTCCTAAATTATACAGAAAGATTAAATTGATCATTCTCTCTTTCAACCTTTTTAATTGCATGCTACCATTCAGATTTTGAATATCTCATATATCATAAAGGAATAGGTTTAACACTTTAGATTTTTTTTGAACCTTCAAGTTGACAGTATCTTTCATTTTTTAAATGAATGCAATTATCTTTGGCTTTGAAGTGTGATAATTCACTCAAACTGTACTTCGAAATTAAAGGCATTTCAAGACAGTTGTGGGCAGCTCATTGGTTATAAAGAGGATGTTGATATGAGGAGTAACTTAATTTAATCATTGCTGTTTGAATTATTGCACATAAATTGTATTATTCTTCTGTGAAAAGAGCTATAAAATGCTTTTAGTTTTGAAGGAAGTTTTGAAGGAAATGTGAAAAACACATTTTCATGTTAAGAGAAAAAATGCACATGGTAGAAATATACATAATTTTATGAGCTTTGCAGTTACAACTTGTATTAATAACCAACTTTGGTTGGCATATAGGCTATAATCCAACCCACAATTTTTTTGCCAGACTTTTAAAAACTATCTTCCAAAGAAGTGGGTTATATTCCTGACCATAATTTAGATGTTATGAAGTTTTAGGTAAATCAATTAAGCAAACATTTTGCATCTCAGATCCTCATTTATAAAAAAGATTGAAACAATGTCATGTCATTTTTATTTGTATAAGACTAATCATTTGGAAAATTATTATTTATTTGCATATTTTCATTTATATATTAATTGAGTTAGGTTTCTGCTGTTCATAGCTAAAATAATCCAGACTTCTTTTTTTTTGCGGTACCGGCTACACCCCCCACCCTATTTTTTTATACTTTATTTTGAAACCCGGGTCTCACGAAGTTGTGGAGGGCCTCACTAGGTAGAGAGAGAGAGAGAGAGAGAGAGAGAGAGAGAGAGAGAGAGAGACAGGGAGAGAGAGAGGGAGAGAGAGCTGAGGCTGGCTGCGAACCTGGATCCTCCAGTCTCCACCTCCCAAAGTACTGGGATTACAAGAGTGCACCACCACGCCCGGCTAAGACTTCTTAAACTTAAAACAGAATCCATTGTCTCACAAATTTCATTCATATTCTCATCCAATGTCATCATGAACTGGTATTTTTGTATCTTTGCCTTTTTCTCTGTGTTGGCTCATTCTCAGACAAGTAAAATGGCCGAAATATTTCCAAGCTTGTGTCTGATCTGCTTGGCCATCTTGTGGAAACCGAAACCTCACACCTTAACTTTCAGGACAATACTGAGGAAGAGACCTTGAACCATAAGTCTGTTTATTCCTAAGGGATATAGTATTTTGATTGGCCAAACCTAAATCACTCCTTCATCCATTTCTGAAGCCAAGGAATAGTGTTACGGAAAGAGTGGATTCCCTAAGGGAAAACTGAGGTGCTGATGTCAGAAGGAGAATAGATACTGAGTAGACAAAAATACCTGTGTTATTGATAACCACCAGGCACCATATGCTTCTATTTCTCCTCCCACACATTGATCAGGAAATTCATACAGATCTACTGTTCAGAAGTAAAGTTGTATACATGTCTTGTTGAAATATTATTCCAAGTAAACTCCAGAATGATTTAGTATTAATAAGACTGTTAAACTACATCATGAATGACCTTCTGATACAGAAATCATAGACTCCAAAGCCTCAGGTGTGTATGCAGTACAAGTGTGTGTTTGTTTGTAACCTTATTCACAACTCTAAGGTCTGGTCTGAAAATTGAATGCCCTAAAGCTGGTGCTAAACCTAAGACCAGGAATGGAAAAACTGACCATTAGGTAGTACTAAAATAATTATTCAAATTATAATATAATAGTAGGAACCCAGCATGGTGGCCCAGGCCTGTAATCCCAGTACTTGGGAAGTTGAGGCAAATGGATTGCATGTTCAAGGACAGCCTCAGCAATATAGCAAGACTCACAGTAACCTAGCGAGACCCTGTTTCCAAATAAATAAAATAAAATGGGGATGGGGATGTAGCTCAGAGGTAGGATGACCCTGGGTTCAATCCCCAGCACCACCAAATAATAATAATAATAATAATAATAATAATGCTGGAAAATGCATCACTTACAAAAACTGTCTGATAAAACATTTGTATTGGCCTTTAAATTTCAGAAATTGAAACTTCAATCTTAAAGGACTTTGGAACTTTAAATTTCTATATTTCCTGTGGTATTAGCCATTCCTTCCCCTGGCCCCCACCCCAGGCTAATCTAATTTCTCCAAAGTTATTCCACTTTAGTACTGAGTCAGGGGCCACTTTGACTCTATCATTGATTCTGAGCCTCACTGTTTCTTTTCTGCTAGTGCTGGTATTTGCATTTTATTAGCAGGTGCTCTTGCATTATATGTAACATTATATGTTACACAGCCTAGATAATGTCCACATGTCCTATGGTGATTGAGCAACCTATTTCTGCCTCTCCAGACAGTCTGACATACTTACTTACCCCTCAAAATGCCTTTAAATTTTCAGAGTATAGACTTCTGGGGGTGGAGAGGAACACATGGACTTTCTTTTAAGGACTATCATATAGGACATAACCATCCCCCAAGTTTACCTGTGTCTAGGCTTTTATTTTGATGATGAAATTTGTTCTCAGAACAGCCAGGGCACATTAACCCTTTTTTATGGGCCCCATTATTACCTTAAATTACCCCATAAAGACCTGGCTTTCTTGTGTTTTTCCCCAGTGATATTTGGATTTTATTTGTTTTTTTTCCCCTCTATGCCATAAAACTTTAAGTGAAGAGTAAATATTTCTCTTTCCATAATGAGGCCCACAGATTTCTGGAATCTAAATGATCCAGGGGAAAATCAATCATTCCAATTTAGTTTTAACAAGAACCAACTTTATTGCCTATTGATTGCCATCTTCACAATCAACTGCACATAGAGAAGGGAGATTGGACTCCAACATGAGTTCTATCTCTGCTGGTTTCATGAGCTTCTGGAAAAATCTATGCCACACAACTTTTTTTAAATGTCATGTGATAGGACTGATACACAAGTGCTCTTCAACCTGACCCTGGTCTTCTTTTTCAGTGACATGTCCCACACCTGTCCTATGTGGATTCTCACCTGCAATCACCCTGACAATGCACCGCAACACATGGATGCCATATTTATATCTCAGAGCAGAGACTTCTGGAGGTGAAAACACAACCTTTCAATTTAGACTTGTAAGATGGACTGGATGTCATTGGATAGATGTCTCAAGTTTTTTCTAAAAATCCCAAAGAGCGTCAGTGCCTTGCATCTGATCTTCTAAACCAGAGAGAAAATATGTGCACCGAGATACCATACCCCAGATATCACCCATGGATCATAGCATCCTTTCTTATCAGCTCAAATAGAATTGTCTTTTAAATATTGTGCTTATTTATCTGCTTCTGTACTATCTTCCCCACTAAAATGAAAGCAGAGATCTTTGAATTTTGTTCACTGCTGCATCGCTAGAATTTAGAATAATATCTCACACATAAAAGGCACTTAAGAAAAGTTTATTAAAAGTTTATTGCATAAATGCAACTTAGAATTCTTTCTTCTTAGCAAGGAACTACTGTCCAGCACTCTCAGTTAATTGGCATTAGAATTCAAGATGTAATCTATATCCCACCTCCATTTGCCACTTATCATAGTGTACTGTTACATTGTTTGTCATGAATATATCTTATCTCCCCCATTTCTAGACACCTAATAGAACTCCATGGCCAAAGAATTTAGCTATGATTAATTTTTTTTAAAAAGGGAAAGGTTCATCATGAATCACGCATAGATACCAATAGCTATGAGTTAATGGGTTCCCACAGTAGTGGCACTGATGTTGAAAACATCTCCAGTGTTTTCAACAGTATTTTGTATTAAATAATCCCTATGTTTCAGAAGATTCAAGTTCACATCTGCTTGATTCTGAAATATATTATCTTTGCATATTCCATACGATCCTCTGAACTGCATATTCTTTTCTCAAAATATTTATAAAATAGAACATTTCTGCATCAAAATTATATTAACACGATTCCACTAGCTCCTGCCAAAGCATTTTACATATTGAAGCACACACACAAGAAAGTCTATGGAAAACAAAACACAAACAACATAATGTTTCTCTTCACTGAGGTCCGTCTTAGGAACATTTCCAACGTGAGCTTTGAGAGCTTGGATGGATTTTGATTGAAGCACCAATTTGAACATCAGCTTGGGCTCTTGAAACTGAAAGTCTGGTCTATAAGATCTCTCTTGACTATAGAAAACAAATAGAATCCCCAATTAAATGAGTCTACTATTGATACTAGTACCATCACTTTTAATCTGAGAGATCCTTACTTGATTTTCTGGATGTGTTTGTGTCTGAGTCATCACTTCAAAGTTGACATGAAGTCTCTTTTGAAAGTGATGGCCTAAACTTGATGCCGAATACAACATTTAAATTTATTTTTGGTTATGGGACTGAATGATAGCTCCTTCCCTTCCCATACTCCCTCCCCACGTTATAATAATCTGCTACCAAGAACAGAAAAAATTTCTCAATAGGAAAATGCATGTAAAGTATTTAAAATCTTGCTTGGAACATAGTTTAAAAAAATATTAGTCATTGCTAGTCTCATGTTAATTATTGTTTCCTGCCATTACTTTGTTGTAGGTGGTAAGAGATTCTTCACTGAATCTCAACCAAATAGATTCTTGCATCCCAAAGGCCCTTCATGATTTCCATTTTTCAGACCATTGAGAATGATGGAGGCGTCCACTGTGTGTGGTATACTCTATGTGGCCAGCAGAGGGAGCAAGAAGTTGTCTATAAAAGTAACCGTCCTTTTGCCTCCACTAAGCTGAATGGAGATAAAGTGCTCATCTTTGGGGCAGGTCAGCATCACACGTGGACTATTATCAGCCAGAACCATTTCCCACTTCCATCTATGGAATGGAAAAAAAAGTCGTTTCCAATTTTCTCACAATTTTACTGGCCAATGTCTCTTCTGCTTAGAAATTAGTGAAAAACTCAATTCACCATGAACTGCTCATTGCTTCCATGAGCAAACTCATCAGTTTACAGTGAATAGATAACTCATTCACACATTCACACATTCCTTCATTCATTCACACAGAGAGGTATTTAGCAAAGGCTTATACGATCCTAACTGTGCGGTTCAAAATGAATCATGTTTAGAGGAGTGAAAAGGAAGATTAAGAAAAATAATAAAAGAGTATGGAAATTAGAGAGGTTTTGATATGTCTTTTAGATTGCAGTTTGAAGTCAGCTCCAAAATGATGCTAACAAGCCATTTAATTATCTGCCTTCTCATTAGTGATAATTCATTAGCAAGCCAATATTATGCATGTCTGTTAATCACCTCCTGCATATGGCTCCCTCTGGAGGACCACAAAATGAGATTTTTAATTTTTCAAAACAGCTTTCACTCTTTTCCCCTTGCATTTGCTTAACACCTTCTGTTTCTTGAAGTGGGTTGACACACATACCTACACTTGATCCTCACAGTGGTCCTGAGAGTCCAGTTCATGTATACGAGTCCTCTGTTATCCATATAAAGACAGGGGAGTTTAGGTAGAGGTAGTCATTGAAACCACTGAAACCAGAATGTAGTATCATGATTTCCAATGCTATGGCTTGAACGTATCCCCCCAAAGTTTATGTGTTAGAGACATAATCTCTAATTTCATATGTTGATAGTATTTGGATGTGGGGCCCTTTGAGAGGTAATTGGGGTTAGATGAGGTCATAAGGGTGGAGCTCCCAAGTGTGATTAGTGGCTTTCTAAGAAGAGGAAGGAGACTTGAACTCAAACGCTCCCACCCTCTTACCATGTGACGTCTTCCGCCATGTTATAATGCAGCAAGAAATAAGCAGATTCTCACAACTGGATGTTGGACTTCCCAGCATCCAGAACTGGAAGGAATATTTTTCTTCATAAATCCCTGCCTGTGGTATTCTATTATAGTAGCAGCAAATGGACTAAGATCCCCAACCCCCTTTGATATTCATGTTAGAGCTATTAATAGCAGGTGTTCAGCAAATACTTGCTGGATAAATGTCCAAAGCTAGACTGTCTCACTTTGTTTCTTTGATAGTTCCTAGTATTTGCTGACTATGAAATAAACATTGAGAGAAAGATTTGTAAAGAGTCTGGCTTTTCAAATAAATGGAATTCTAGAACTAGGTAATGATGATGGTTGTACAGTATCTTAAGTGCATTTAATGATACTGAATTCAACGCATTAAAATGGTTACAATGGTAAAATTTATGTTATGTGTATTTAACACCATTTTAATAAATTATATTAAATAGGGGGTCACTTGTATTCTAGCCTTAGAAGAAAAAAAAGAAAGGAAGGGATATAGGTATCCTGAAAGTTCTGTAAATAAGATTCCTATTTTGAAGAAGAAGGGAAGTAGATTAGTTTTCATACTTTCTTCCAAAGTTTAATATTTCTGATATTTCAATATATAAATTTCTTTTCATTTTACTCAATTTTTAATAAACAAATCTATGAAAAATAGACTTACTTTTAATAAGATATATATATACAGAGAATATATATTTTATATAATATGTAAATATATAAATATAATATATATGTATATATATATATATACAGAGAATATATCCCCACATAATAAGTGTGTAAGTGAAAACAGAAACAAAAACAAACCATAAGAAAACAAGTCTCCAGTTGGGTGTATTGGTGGCACACACCTGTAATCCAAGTACATGTAAGGCTGAGACAGGAAGATAGCAGGTTGGAGGACAGCATCAGCAACTTAGTGAGATTCTCAGCAACCTAGCAAGACCCTGTTTCAAAACAGAAAAAGAAAAGGGCTGGGAGTGTAGCTTGGAGGTAGAATGCCCCTTGGTTCAATCCCCAGTTCCATTAGGAGGAGGATGAGGAAGAGGAGGAGGAGGGGGAGGAAAATGAAGAGGAGGAGGAGGAGGAGGAGGAGGAAGAGGAGGAGGAGGAGGAGGAGGAGAAGAAGAAGAAGAAGAAGAAGAAGAAGAAGAAGAAGAAGAAGGCAGTTCCGAATTCTCATTAAACTCACTCCTTACTTCTTTGAGGAAAAAGTTGTACAACCAGATCACAGGACACCATGTTTGTGTTGATAGAATCTTCATTCAAATTCAAGTGTCCAAAACATTTGAAACACATCTCTAAGGTCAGTTAGGGAGACAGTTTCTTTTTTCTAATTGGAGTCTAATCATAAACCTTCTTTGTCTTCATGTAGTACAGGAGGCCCCGTTCCCGATATGAAATCAGCTTTCTTTAAAACAGAGGAATAAAGATACTCATGCCACATGCTGAGGAAGTAGACATTTACTATTATATTTAACTTTCCCTTACCAGTGAGATTTCTCACTTTAATAATGTGAAGGCATTGAAAAACTTCCTGTAGAGTGTTTGAAATGTTTAATTTTTAGGCATGTAGCTATCTAGGCACTGCTCCTGTGGAGGTCTATTCTTGTTCATAGCAAGACTCGGGCCTGAAGTCCAGCCTTCAGCAGAGCCAGGTAAATGGCTTCTACTCATGAGCTCACCTGTGAGGACACAGAGGCAGGAAGGATTAGACAGGACCCTATTGATTTAATTTTATTTCTTTTACAATCTGCTTAACTTACTTGCTTTGCTCTACTACTGAAATATTATGGCTATTTTGTATATTGCGTATTGGAAGAGCAATGTGCCTTTGGTGACACATCATTTAAAAAACCCACAAGATTGCTCAGGGAGGGCAGTCACTTTGTTGGTCTATTAGAAAAGTGCCAAATACAGACCCAGAAGAGAAGATACACAAATGCATTCTTTGTTTCTCAATATTTTGCACCAGTAAGTTTGCAGTGCCCTGGATGCATGGGTGATGAGGTGCTTAGCAACAGACAGAGTCTGCTGATGCACTCCAGGTTGCTTACTAGGTTTTCCAAGGCACCTCTGGAAGCTTACTTGCCATGGTCAGTTTGGATAAGGGTGAACATTGTCATCTCCTTATGCTATGGGCCTCTCAAGAGTCATCCCTAGGCCAAGCACTTCATTAGCCACATGAAACCACCCTTATTTTCCCCATCCATTTAGTTACAGCCTTTACACTTGATTTCATGACAGGATGGGAGAGTAATGGGTGGAGGATAAATCCTGACCACAGAGATGAATTAATCAGCCCAAGAAAAAAGAGGACTGTGAAGTAAACAAATTAAAGACACATAGAAGCAGGGAGCAGTGGCCCATGCCTGTCATCCCAGTACTTGGGAAGCTGAAACAGGAGGATTGCAGGTTTGAAGCTAGCCTCAGCAACTTAACAAGACCCTGTTTCAAAATAAAAAATGAAGCCTGGCGTGGTGGCGCACGCTTGTAATCCTAGTACTTAGGGGCTGAGACCGGAGGATCCGGGTTCGCGGCCAGCCTCAGCTACTTAGTGAGGCCCTCTGCAACTTAGTGAGACCCTGTTTCAAAATAAAGAATAAAAAAAATAGGGCTGGGGGTGTAGCCCGGAGGTAGAATGCCCCTGGGTTCAATCCCCATTAGTGCAAAAAAATAAAAATAAAAAATAAAATAAATAAAAAATGAAAAAGGGGTGATGGTGTAGCTTAGAGGTAGAGCAAACTTGTGTTCAATCTGCTGTAACACACACACACACACACACACACACACACACACACACAGAGATATATAATATGAGGTTGCCATGTTTCCTCTGAACAGTGTCACAGGATCACATACTGGCCAGCATTTATTCTGATTGGCTGGTGTCTTCGCCATGGTGTTGTTTAACATTTTGAGTGTCATTTAGCTACTATGGCTTTTGCTGGGATGCTGCCCATCATTTCTTTGCCTTCAGCAGTCACAGGGACACTTTTCTGAAGAACATTGAGGAAACTGGAATCCAGTCCTGTTCCTGCCATTCATTTATTGTGAGGTTTCAGATCAGTCACCTCGCCCTCTGTGGTCCGCCTTCCTCTGAGGGATAGGATTAGTTGACGGCTAAAGTTTCATCCACGCCCAAGGCAATGCTTCTCTGTTGTGTTTACCACATATAAAAGCACAGGTGCTACGATGATCTTGGTGGGCCACTCACAATGGAATGAAACCTTGCATCTCTCAGGGGATGACTCAGGTCCAGACAGTCATTCCTCGACTAGACCTTATGAGTGTCAGACATTGAGGTCAATGTTGGGGATATAACAAGAAGAAAAAGCATCCATGGGCCCTAAGTCATTTTAGAAACTAGTGGGAAGATTGATGCTCTGAAGGAGACCATGGGCTTCAAGGTCAAACAGATGTGAATTTGAATTCCAGGCCCGTTCCTTACAGTCACTTAGACCTCAGTATCATACCAGTTTACATGGTGATATTCAGTGTGGTTTGGAGAATAAGGTTCTGTGCATGTGGCTGTAATAACATACCTGTTCATTTCCATCTGGCAGAGAAACTCTTCTAGCTAGGAATTTTCATTACATCCCTTCCTCATGGGAAGAAGCACCCATTAGCTCTAGTAAGTTGGTAATTGCTTTATCCCTCTAAGCAGGGAGAAGTAAGCTGAATGTATTCCTAACTTATGGGTTTATTAGCAATTGAGCTCTAGTTAATTTGAGCATCTTTTTAGACTAGTATTTAGAGCAAAGGGGAAAAACAGGAGAAAGGAGGCCTGTGTGTATGTGAATAGGTGGTGGGAGCCAGTAGGAAGGGAAATTAGATTGGATCTATAATGAACTAATAATCCGCTTAAATATATATTATCCAGACACCTTTATTGTTTGATGAAATTACTTGCCTATTTCTACCCTTCCCTTCTGGTATTTAATAACTGCAGCACTCACTGCTTCAATGTTAAACTGTGTCAGCAGTCCCAGAATTTGGAGAGCCTGTGATTGAACAGTGTTGAGGAAAATAACATAAGGAATGCTATACTCTAGTCCATCTCTCAGCAGCCTTCTCTTGTCAGGAAGTCAGATGAGAAGGAGAAGGAAATTGGTAGACAAGAAGACAAGGAAAGAAGCAAACATTTGGTGTTCTATTAACATGTAGAAAGTTATAGGAGAGAGAGAGAGAGAGAGAGAGAGAGAGAGAGAGAGAAGAATGAACATACCTAAATTGTCGAAGATAAATTAAAATAGCAATAAGAGAGAGCCTGGATCCTAAAGAAGCACCGTGTTTTGTTTTCCTCAATTGCTTGGAAAAACCTAGAAAAATATTAATGTACCTGAGGATACATAAATATGTATCAGGATAAAAGCTGAATAATGGTAGAAGTTCAGAACGGATGATGGGTATTTCTGCTTTTGCCCCTGCCCTCTCCCCACACACAGACACACACCTCTGCTCCCCTTTTCAAGAAGATAAAAGGGAACTTCTGCTGACCTGCAGGGCTGTCTCCTCCATCAGACAGATAAGTGCCTCACTGAAGGCCCCTGCTGTTGCCTGTTCCTAGCTCAGTCACTGACTGGATGGTGCAGTAGGATGTACACTCCTAGAGATGCTCTAAGGTCTGGAGAAGTCTGTACCTGAACAGGCAATACTAATTTTTACTTCTTTTAGAAGAGATATGGGGAAATGCCTCCCCCTCTCTGGAAGGATCTTCATGGTTTTCTTTAAAGACTAGGGCAGAGCCAAGTTAGGTGTAAGTGATCTGAAACCCAGCGGTGTCCCTTGCCAGTGTACACTGTCAATTTAGAAGATGTCATGTAAGCCGGGCGTGGTGGCACATGCTTGTAATCCCAGTACTTTGGGAGGCGGAGACCGGAGGATCCGGGTTCGCGGCCAGCCTCAGCTCACTCTCTCTCTCTCTCTCTCTCTCTCTCTCTCTCTCTCTACTTAGTGAGGCCCTCTGCAACTTCGTGAGACCCGGTTTCAAAATAAAGTATAAAAAATAGGGCCGGGGGCGTAGCGCGGATTGAACCCCTGCGTTCAATCCCTGGTACTGCAAAAAAAAAAAAAAAGATGTTATGTAAGACATGGGGGACCAGACGCCACTTGCTTAAGGCCACACAGGAAAAGGTTGGAGCTGGACTCTTTTCTTTAACTTCAAACTGTTTTGGTTCATCCACTTTGCCATTTTCAAGACCCCTGGAGGAAATGATGGTATAAGCTCAAATCCTTCATCTGCCTATGTATAAAGAAGAGCTTCTACTCTCAAATATGTATCCATTCCCAGTGTCAGATTTGAGCATGTGCCCATCATATAGAGAGAACCCATCACCAATAATGTGACACTGTCTAATGGCGATAACATAGTTATATCAAGCTGCCCATAAATGTTTGTTCCATCTCTAGAGTGGTCAACAATCCTGGCAGTAAACTGACCATCCAGAGGAAAGAGTACCATCTACTTCTGTAACACACACGTCTCCCACCCCAAGGGCCTGGGGTGGGAGGTATAGCATCTCTACTTGTCCCTGGTTAAACTTTTTCCAGTGTAGACTTTGGAAATCGGTGCAACCTGTAGGTGCTGCTGGAAGAAAACAAACTACATACAGTACACCACTAAACATCAAAAGAATATCATGAAAGGGGCTCAGAGAATGAAATTTAATGAAAACTGGGAGAGAAAAGAAATTAATTCAGCCTGGCTATTCAGGAGGCTCTGGATTTAGATTGGCTGGGTTACAATGGTGACTCTGCCACTGTTTTAGATACATTTCCTGGGAATCAGATTGGTACAAGAATATGATTTCACAGACTGACTGGGGAGTACTGTTGAATCAAAATCAGTAAAGAAGTGAAGGAGCATAGAAAGGCAGAAAGGTACATTAAATGTACCTGATGCAGGAACAACCAAGTGCTTCACAGGTTGCTCTGGGACATGAGTGAACTACTGGAATTGCCCTGTGAAGTAGGTGTAGCAGGTCTTTATTTCCCTATCCTGACCATTCATTTAACTCAGGCTCTTTCGGAAGTGGGACATACTTTTGGGATGAGTGATCTTTTTGCAGCTGAGGACAGTTCTCAAGAAGGTCTCAGTTTACAGCTGTGGGACACTAACAGTTCCAGCAGGTGGAAAATGAGAATCTCCATCCCAAAGGAGGAATCAAAGGGCGCATACAATATCCTCTATGGCCCACCATCCGTGCCACTTAGAGCCAACTGTTTCATCAAATTGTTTCATCTAAAGGATTCTGTACTTTTCTTTTACTAGAGAAACTTAGAAGAGAAAGTTTACAGCCTTTGATGCTGTAGCTGAACTTGACAGCACAGCTGGAGCTCGCCATGCCTCCCTCCCACTATCCATTCTCATTTCTCAACACCCTTGTTTAGCACTTCTACTGGTGCCAGGAGCTAACTTGGTGGGGTGACACATCCTCTCATCTGAGCTGTCATCATGCTTTCCTTAGGCCACGACCACTGCTCTTGTATATTTTCTCTTAAAATGAGATACTCTAGTGTCTGATTTGAATGCTAGCATATTATTTCCTGTGCTTGTTGTATAACAGCAGCCCTATCTCATGGAAATGATCAGTGTCATCCACACTTACCTTTTCTGGTTGTCTCTTGGCATGAGGAGACCAATGTAACCTGGCAACACCTATGGCTTGAGGTTTATTAAGACACTTTTCTCTGTCCCCTGGTGGAAGCATTTCCTTCTAGAAAGTAGGATCTCTAAATTTGAAAGCCTAGAGTCATGTGTCAGGGAAGAAGACATTTTCTGAAAGGTCACCTGGAATGTTGGGCAACGGAACTACTCCTCTTGAATCCAAGAAATCCAAGACCAATGCACTTTAATTATTGAGAACAAAGGACTGTGAAATGGTTGTTGATTTTTTTTCTGTATTCTGAATCCTTGATGATATGTTTTCCTATCTCCAAAATGGGTACTTGGTTTTGTCTTCTGAAGGCCTCTCAGCAGTATCTGGGTGAAAATAGTATGTGATAGGACCAATGATACTATAGTTATGTGCCAATTGTCACATCTCCTGTGCTATGAAGTGGGCTTGCTGGCTTGATGTGATGGGACGCAGGGGCATGTATCGATAGATGTAATACCCTGTGACCTCTAAGATTGTTGCGGTAGTTGAGGCCCTCACACCAGCAAAAGCAAATCCATACCCAACTTGTATGTTTATTCTAGTCAAGATGAATCTGTGTTCTTTCCGGAGTGAAAAATGTCCAATGTCAAACTTGTCAAAAGTAGTGGATGCTTTTCTTTGGGAATAGTGTCATACTGGGGACTCACTGTTGGTTGACAAACAGTTGGACAGTTGGAATTAGCAGTAGTTAGTAGTTAAGTCAGTCTTGATGAGTGGAAGTAATGCTTTAGGACCCATGAGTATCCTCTATTCATACAATGACGGCTATTTTGCTTGTAAGCCCATTGTGCCAGCACTGGAGTGCCTAATTATAGATACTGATTGATATCAACTGGCCAAATCATTCTGTCTACTTGGTTGTTTAGTGTATTTTCTGTGACGGATGTCCTCTGGTTGCTTAACTGGTGATATCAAGAGTTTTACTTCATGCCTCTCAACATTTTACTATATTCCTGTTAGATGGATTCATTGGTCCCAATCTTCCTGCACTTCATCTTCAAACTCTTAGGTGACTAGTTAACTGATAGGTCATTGTCCATTCTGTATATATTCTTCTCCCAGGCCACTTCTCTAGCCATGAAAAGAGAATAATGAATTGCACTGGCTGAAGTTTTGCCCACAGGGAGTATTTAACCTCACACTGCTTTGTATGATCACTTGCAAGTGTGGCTGTAGGGTATCAGTGGTCCGTTTTTGGATTTATGCACATTTGAATATAATTTTTCCATGACTGAAACCTGGCTTTGTTCCTCATCTGTCATCTGGTCATGAGTGACTTCCCCACCATGTGGTCCTAGGGATGAACTGAAGTGAAGAAGAAGAACCCATATAATAGTGGGGGTTGATATGGAGTCTCAACCACCTCCTTTGTGAGGCTTATATGTGCCCTCTCCCAGATGTATCACTTGTATCTTAACACCTGGTGGGTCTGATAAACCCCAACTCATGATGGCTAATTATGTTTAATACTTGTTACTTCAAGACATACTTTTCAGGAGCCCTGTATCATTAGGGCCCAGTAATACAACAGAGCTATATAAGGCTTATGACTGCCTTGTATAAAATGACATAGTATTTGCATATAAACTGCGCACATTTTTCTGTGTGTACTTTAAGCCATCTGTAGATTATTTATGATTTGTAATGCAATGGAAATGCTATGTAAATTAATGTTTTACTCTATTGTTCTGTAAATAATGATAAAGAAAAAAGTTGTACATGTTCAGTACAGACGCAGATTTTTTCCTTGAATATTCTTGATTGGTGGTTGGCTGAACCCATGGATATGGAACCCATAATAAGAAGGGCTGACTGTATTTTGTTATGCCTGCTCAAACAGACTAATATGCCATTATGCTAATTTTGCCTACCTTGTTTTTGATGGAAGTTCCACCAACTAACATCTATTTTTTCAGGATTCTATTATCTCTATTGCTATCACTGAATCCAGCTGTGTAACAACATCTTCCACTATCATCCCTGCCAACAGAGGACAGCTACCACTGAGTTTCTCATTGATGCTGGTGTTCATCTCCCTGGGATATTTTTATCACTTTGGTTAAATGGAGTATCCTTGGGACCCTCCTGCTGAACTATACAGGTGGTATATTTTCCAGCCTTAAATATATATATCTTGCCATACTTTTCCCTATTTTTATTTTCTTTTGGTTCTTTATTCATTGTATGCTCATGCGTCCAAAGTTATTTCCCTGTTTTTCTTTTGGTTCTTCATTCTACAACCAATTCTATCTGGTATGGAATTTTTACATCACTTTCTAAAAGCTTCTAGGAGTCATCTTAGAACATGTTAGCAATAGCTTTTGGTATCCTTATTAAATATTAAATCCTATTTCAAAGGAGAATGCTCATATATAAAAACTCTCCATTATCCATCTCTATGTTCTGCCCTCATTGATCCAGTACCCTCAGAATACAGTCCCATAGATACACTCCTGGGTCTTGTTGGCATATGTTAGTTATATCCTGCAGCTCCTTCAAAGTTTAGTATCTTTTCTCCCTTAGAAAATCCAATACTTCTCAAGCCAGCTTATATAGTAATGTGGCTTTAGTTCTTGGTCTGTTGACTAAGAAGAAAGGTGGACCTAGATCATGTAAGACAATGGTCTCTAATTTTTCTTTTAGCAAGAGGAGAAGTCTAGCCACTAACAGAGATCAATGGGCCATATTTTATCAAAAAGTGTTCAGAGAGATCTGAGACTTCAAGGTTTTTGAGTGTATAGTCCCAGATGTACCTATGCCAAGTCTCAGGGCCCCACAACTTCCTAAGTAAGCCTCCTACCTTTGCACAGCAGGCCAGCTAAGTATTGTCAATAGGCTGCCACTAGGAGGGGCATGGCTATGGGTTGGGTAACTTCTATGCTGGGGACAATGCTCAGAGAGGGAGTCAGCTGTGCACAATCTGTCACTAATCCTCTCAGCAGCTGGGGGAAAGAATTTCTCCTTCCTGAATTATTCACTGCAAAATGCCCTACAGCCTGGCCTTGTATCTGTGTCTCTCTTCTTAGCTATACATTATATAGGAAGATAAAAGAACCAATTTTATAAGGTGGCTAAGAGGATTAAATAATACTAGCATATGGAACACATTTGTGAAAATGTTAGATTCCAATAAAACATACTAGTGTTTTCATAATACTATTAGCTATGATATACCTGAGTAAAACCTACACTCAATATTCCACATGGCATTAAGTAATCTTCATTAAGTTGTCTTTAACAATTAAACTTGCTACCTAAGAGTCCATAAATGATTAGAAGTGACATCCATGAGGAACAACTCCAAAAGTTGCCATTATTCAACCTCTTGGTACCATCTTGCCACATAGACTAACAGGCAATCACCAAACAGAATAGACTTGTTTTTCTGTCAGTCTAGAACTGCCTTTTTAAAGGCCATTTCCAAGCTGTAGGTTATAAACAAGGATGCTTGTTCTGGGTTCTAGAAGAAGAGAGAAAGTTGAGGGAACATAGAAGACCTGACTCAAGGAAGAGATCAGTGTGGGGCAGTATGGGCCTCTGGAGTAGACATTAGGGAGCCATCGGAGAAATAATGATGGAATCAAAATAGATATCTCTGAATATCTGTTTGTGAATCCTGCATCGGTCTCTTAGGTGTAGGAGTTACCTTAATTTTATGCAATCTTATAAACCAACGGTTTTCTGTGGTTTGTCAAAGGGGCATGATAATCCTGCCTAATTATAACATTTAAAGCGCTCCGCCTAATGCATGCATAGTACATGGTGAATAAAAATATTTATTGATTATTAGAGGGTAGCCTTGGGCAAGTAGTGGTGATAGGATTAGCAACCAAGCACATAACTGAGAACTACCTAACCTATTTTTGTCCTCAAGGAACTTACCTCAGGTAGTGCTTCAAATGGTCTCTGGACTGATCTTGATAAAAGTGCACAGTCAAAATCTCTGCCTGCATTCTAGAAAAAAACAAACTGGTACATTTTTCTGATGCTTCAGTGGTTTGCCTTTTCACGAATCCTCTCCAGTACCTGTGCCCCTCTGTTGTCTGTCTCCTTTAGGAAAAGGTTAAAGCCTTTTTCTCTTAATGACAGGCAGTAGAAAGGGCCTTGCATTTCTGCAGGATCTGGCTAAGATTTGTTGACACTGAGCTGCAATTGGATAATCCATTCATTATTTATAGACCTGTTCACATAATGGAAGCTGTTTCTTTTTCTTTTCCTTTTTTAATATCAACCACACAATAAAAATGTTTAATTAATGGCATGTTCAAGACTTAAGCAAAGATTTACTTGTTTTATGGGTTTAGCAAATTCTTTCAGCCGCTTCCTCCCCGATGCTGACAAGCCGGTTTGTTTATATTCATTGGCTCTCTTCTCGAAACCAGCCATGTGTGAGGATTATTTTTGAAGTTGCTCAGTAATCTCTAAGGTGGGGGCTGTATGTCTTCAGCCTTTCACCCATTACACGTAGACCTTTATAGGAGCACCTCCAGGTTCTTAAAGGAGGTGTTAAATGAGCCCTAGCTCACTGGAATATATATATATATATATATATATATATATATATATATATATACAATTCTCCATTAAATAGAAACTATTTACTATTTGCATGTGCATAGTCAAAATCTATTTGTTGTTTTTGTGTTGTTGTTGTTTGGTACTAGAGATTGAACCCAGGGACATTCTACCTCTGAACTACACCCTCAGCCCTTTTTACTTTATTTTTTATTTTGAAACAGGGCCTTGCTAAGTTCTTCAGGGTCTTGGAAAGTTACTAACACTGGCCTCAAATCTTTGATCCTCCTGTCTCAGCCTGCCAAGTACTGGGATAAGAGGCATGGGCTATCAAACCTGGCATCAAAATCTGTTTTTTTAAAAGAAAAAAATAACTTCTACAATACTTTCTTCTCACTTAAAAAAAAAGTTACCTTTGGTCTTGATTAAAAGCAAGAGCTGCCATTAATGTTAACTATCTCTGTTCACAGAATTAGTATTTTATGTTAACCAAGTGGCTCTCGTTATTTCAAAAAATAGGGACCCACACATCTGTAGGTGAGCAATCTAAAGCCAATTAGTTATCCCGATGAGAATCCCAAAAGTTTTGTACAGAAGAAGGAAGTGCTAAGACACTATCAAGGAGCACAGGGAGAATCACTTATTCATAGGTGTTGGGTCTTACTGAATTTAGGTTGGGATATTCTGATACCTCCCTCTTTGTACATGGACATTCTCTGAAACTGTTAATTTTCCAGCTCTGCATTCTAACAAAAAAGTTAACCTCACTTCTTAAGTGTGTACCTAGCATAGCTGACAG
>PVJS01001388.1:11536-99025 GCA_004027185.1 Glis glis | reverse complement strand
CTCCTCCCTTCCTTCTCTCCTTCCCTTTCTCTCTCTCTCTCCCTTGCAGGCACAGGCTGGTCTTGGGGGTACATGAGCTATAGCTGGGGAGGGGCCAGAGTCACCATCGTGACGACCACAGGACAAACGAGGCCTGGCGCCATTCCTAATCTTCCTTGACCTCCACATTGCCGAGATCCTCCTCCCCAGGACCTGGGAGGTGAGCCGCATAGGCAGGTGCCGCCCGGGTTATGAGAAGATCAGAGGCCACACAGGTCCTGCTGGCCTTGATGGCTTCAGCCCACGATCTCTAGGCACCCATTCAAGGGTCCTTTGACAGAGTAGTGTCGTGGGCTGGCTGTCTCTCGTGGACTCTGCCCACACCCGGCCCTCGTGCTCAGCAGCTCTATCCTGTGCATTTCTCACACAACCGTCTTCCAGCTCCTTCTCCACCTCTGGGCCACTCACACCTGCGTGGGCACAGGTGTCTGAAGCCAGGACTCCGGGACCCACCAGGCAAGGCCACACTTGGCACGCACGCAGGCCTGACAGCCAGCCTCCTCCTCAGGCCCCCTGCGGGCTGCACTCCAGCCCTGGTCCTGCCAGGCGGGTGTGTGTGTGGCGACAAAATGCTCCACAACAGAAGGACCTGGAATTCTCAGAGGAAGCTCCGAGGGTATGGGCCGCTGTCACTCCAGTGGCCACCATGATCTAGACTGTGACTTCCGCCTTGCCTGGGTATAGATGAGGAGCCTGGCGTTTCAAGAGGTGGAGGCGCCTGCCCAGGTGGCGGAGCCGGGAGGCGGTGAGGTCCATCGGTCACCCGCGCTCCGCCCTCGTCCTGCAGTGCCATATCTTCAGGCATGCGCATGGTCTTTCTGGTTATTTTCCTTCTACCTGGGATAAAGAATGAGAGGACCAGGTAACCCGATGCGACTGACAGAGCCAGGATCAGAGAGATGCACGGCCAGCCGGAAAGAACCTGGTTCTCGTCCTTCCTCCTTTTCCTCCCCGCGACCCAGAGCAAAGCCGTCGACACTGTCAGCGTGTCGAGTGTCTGTCCCAGGACAGGCAGCTCACCCAGCTGTTGTGCTCTGGGACAGGAGGCATCTGGGACAGGAGGCGGCCACGGCCGCGTTCCTTCCTTTGCATTTTGTGGAATCCTTTGCCAGCAAGGCATACCTGCACTGCTCAAGCCACCCTTCAGAATCACACTTAAGTGGGATGAGAGCTCAGGAATGGAGGTCATACGCCGGTGGCCGTCGGGATGCTGGCCTGAGGAGCGTGGGGTATAGGGTCCTCCTGTCAGCTCTTGAAGGTGTAGCCCACCCGCCCACGGCTTGGCGGAACTGTTTGCCATCTTCCACAGATTGTGCATCTCTACCACTCCTGTTTCTAGGCCCTTTTCTACCTGCAGCCTAGAACCCTGCCTGTCACCAACACCTGTGAGTTCAGCCAGTTCCTGTCTCCAGGGCAACGCAATGAAGGAAGGAGAGCTGCTCTCCCGGTTCTGGATCCAGGCTGGTTTGCAAGGCGGTGCTGTGTGCAGAGTGACGCTGAGATGATCCCCAGCCCTGGAGGTCACTTGCAGGGCAGGCTGGGGCCCAGGTCTGGGGAAGTCTTTTGTCCCAAGGCTGTTGGAAGACCAAGGAGATTCACTGTCAAACCCCCGGTTGCACAACATCTGGATCAAGGAGTGTGGTCAGGGACACTCGGTTCTGTCCTGAAGTTCTTTCTCACATATGAACAACGCAATAGCGTTATTTTTGCATGGATTTATTTAAGTAAACACTGATTGAATTTAGGAGTCTGATGAGCAGGCCACGATGCTGGTTGGCTCAGAGGGAGAAATGTCGCAGGAGGGAAGAGGTAGAAAACGGCCTATGCTGCCTTCTGCTCTGTCTCTGATCAGCGCCCAGCCTGCAGTTTGTGCTGTTGTATCTTTAGATTACAAATTCTATCTTAATTCAATCGAGAGGTTCTCCTGGGGGGGGGGAGGCTAATTCTTACTCCACATATGTCCATGTCACTCACAAGCTAAAACCCACATACTTGTGTTCAGAAATATTACCGAAATTCTACCATTTCCAGTCAAAAGAAGGAAATTCTTTTGGCTCATGGCTGCAACACATGACACAAATAAACAGATGAGTAAGAAGCTCAAGCTCTCTAAGAAGGCTGGGTGTGTGAAGAGATGGCACACGAGGAAGAAACAGGCTGGTGAGGTCCCGAGGCCCAAAGAGGAGGCCACCGACGGGCCAGCTCGGTCTGACCGCAGAGCCGGGTCCCAGCCTGGGAGCTCGCAGCCCTTCACCAACAGCAGCAGCTGGGAAGTAGGGAGGAGCTTGCTGAAGCGCTTGGCGAGAGTGGCGCATGGGCAGATGGCCCCCGAGTGCTGTTCCTTCCACCCCTGCAGAGCCGAGTGCCAAATGGGCTCACTCCAGGATTGCACGGATGAGCTTCCACACGAGTCCCCCCAGCTTCCCGGAAGCCGCACTGGCTGGTCAAGGTCCACTGAAGAGGAGCATTGACACTGGCTGTGTCTGTTGCTCTCTGTGACCCCGTGACCCCGTGGTGGTGGGACACCCCACAGAGTGACTCAGTCAGCTCGGGGGCTGTGTCCACCATCCTGGGCCAAGATGAGTGGCTTGTACAATTTCCAACATGTTATTATTACCTCGCTGAGAAACATAAGCATTCGTATCAATATCGTAAAGCTTCTATCTTTCATGTAAATGTTGCTCTCTATTCCAGCGTCACTTGCAAAATTGGAAAAAATCAAATGATAAATTTCAAGTTCTGAGATTTTTTTGGTAAGGAGTATTACCTAGCACTGAGCACAGTGATTTCAAATGAATGCTGAGCAGGACTTTTTTTTTCTTTACTACATCAAGTAGGTTTAATAATGAGTGAGGAAAACGTTGGTCCCTTGGGGAAAAGAATAATACCTGTTATTTGTTATATAAATCTGTTAGCATCATGTAAATGTTAAAAATGTTTTGTTACAGATTACTTAGTCTATGTCTTGCCTTCCTCTACAAAGAGGTAGATTTTCAAATTTCTTTTCTTTAAATTGGAATCAGGTTGAGACCAGGGCATTTAATTATCTTTAGTTGCATAACTTTTAATTATTTTATTTTATTTGGTACTGGGGTTTGAATCCAGGGGCATTCTACCCCAGAGCTACATTCTCAGTCCTATTTTAGTTTTAATTTTTGAAACCATGTCTCACTAAGTTGATGAGGGTGGCCTCAAATCTGCGAGCCTCCTGTCTCAGCCTCCCAAGTACTGGGATTACAGGTGTGCGCCAGTGTGCCTGGCTAGCATTTAATTATTTTAGGAGCCATTTCCTTGTTTACCTCTTTGCCTGGCACCCTGTATGGTGTTTGTAGGTTGTCGGACACTTTTCCGGAGACACTGTCCCCCGTGGGCTGAAGGGTCTCACATGCTCATCTATCAGTGTCACAGTGGGATCCAACTTGGTTCCTAGTTGAGGGCCACTGTTTTGTGGCGATGCCACCTCAGGGTGCTGGAGAGGGTGTGTGACTTAACTAGAAAGCGCCAAAGCATTGTAAATTGGCCCCAGTGGAACGAAATAGCAGCGTGCCTTAATTGTTAGTAACCATTTGGTAGTGAAAATAATTTCCTTTCCTATTTTCCTCTTTTAGGTTCTATAAATGAAAAGTTACCCCAACGGGAAGGCACAGGGAAAACAGGTAACTATCTTAAAATGAATTTGCATGTTGATACCTAAGAGTTAACCAATCCATGCTCTGAAATAACTTCTCAAGTTAAAATCTAAATGTTTACTAACAACGATGAAAGCTAAAACACTTGGCTACTTCTTTATTTATTCAACAAACACGTGCTCAGCCCTTGTACTGCTTCCTGTGCCCTGCCAGTCAGTCCAGGGTTCACCTCCAGTCCTGGCCTCAGCTCCTTGGGGGACCACTGTGGGTGCATTGGGCACCCAGAGAGTCCAAGAGCCCCGAGTTATAGACATGGGTTTAACAGAAGTAGTACCTGAGATTAAACAACAGCACTGGTTTATAGACAAAGATGAGCTGTTTAAGAGTCCCCAATGGAGCGAGAATAAGAGGCGCACATGCTCTGAGGTTTTTGTTGTCTTTCCTTGGAGCCCAGTCAGAGGCCGCCCAGGGGCTGTTCAAGGCACAGGAGCAGGTGCACGGCTGAGGACGCCTGCTAAGCAGGCGGGGAGGGAGCTTGGGCTGGCATGGGAGCAGGTGCAGGCTCCTTCCCAACCCCTGGGGCACAAGCACATCTGCTGATCCTGGGGGGGGGGCCCTCTTCAGGTAGTGGAGCCATGATTATGGGACCCTGGAGGGCCCAGAGCAGTGATATGTCTAGAAGTTCGCAAAGTACACAGTAGTAACAGACCTGACTGTGCCATCCCCCAAGACTTCACTATGTCCTTGAAAGGATTGTCCTTAGTATGCGCTTTTGACTTTTAGTTGGTTGAATATGTCTTAGATATAGACCTCATTTCATCTTATTTTGATAGAAAACTGTAAAATAAGAACAAACTACTCCTAGTTTATTGTCACAGAAAATAAGGGCCGATGCATTTTTTGTGGTTGTTTGGATAGCAAAATTTTTCAGGAGATTGTTCAGCATTAAAGATTTTTAAAAATTTCTTTTTGGTGTTCCCCTTAAAAAACTAGATAGAAGCTTCACTTTTATTCCTCAGACAGTGGGAAAGAAAGCTGAGCCAGGTAGATATGTGGACTTGGGGGCTGGTCCGCTACTGGGATATAAATCCTGAACGCATTGTATAACAGGATCGCAGGGAGAGCCTGGGAGAAGACAGGGAGCTGAGTGCGCAGCTTGGTATGCCCAGGGCTCCTTAGAACTGCACTTCACCCTAACCCTAACCCTGACCCTAACCCTAACCCTAACCCTAACCCTAACCCTTACTGTAAACCCTAACACTACCCACTAAAACTGACTCCTAACCCAAACTTCAACAGTAACCCCTAATCCTAACCAGTAACCCCTTATCAACCCCTAATCAACAGTAACCCCTAATCCAACAGTAATCCCTAATCCTAACCCTAACCCCTATCCCTAACCCTAACATTAACCCTAACCCCTAACCCAGATGTCTAACCCTAACCTTAACAGTAAACCCCAAACTTAACCCCTAACCCTAACCCTAACCCTAACCCAAATCCCTAAACCCCTAAACCTACCCTAACAAGAACCCCTAACCCCTAACCCTAACCCTTTCCTAACCCCTAACCCTAACCCTAACAGTAACCCATAACCCTAACCCTAAACCCTATCCATAATCTATAACCCTAAACCTAACCCCTATCTCTAACCCTGACGCCTAGCCCTATCCTTAACAGTAACCCCTAAACCTAATCCCAACCCTAACCCCTAACCCTAATCCTAACCCAAGGGTGCTTTCTAGGCACCCTTTAATCAAGTCAAGATTATTCCCCTGATACATGTGCCCTCCATGAAATGGCTGTAGCCTTTCCTCTAGCCCACCCTGCCCCCGTGCCCCCTCTTAACCCCTTGTCCCCTTCCCCACACCTCAGCTTCTCCTGTGTGCCAGTCATCTGTATCATCCTATTATATCTCCTCTATATGGGGGTCTGAAGATGTACAAAGATGATGGAGAGTGACCCAGTTAATGGTCCCCCAATTTCTGCCTTTCTTCTTTTATTTTTTTGGTACTGGGGGTTGAACCCAGAACCCAGGGGTGTTCTACCTCTGAGTGCTACCCCCAGCCCTTTTTATTTTTTATTTTTGAAACAGGGTCTTGCCAAGTTGCTGAGGGTCTCGCTAAGTTGCTGAGCCTGGCCTTGAACCCTCAATCCTCCTGTCTCAGCTTCCTGAATGTTGGGATTACAAGGATGTGCCACCATTCCCAGAGTGCCTTTGCACTTAGAAAAACAGAGGACATGTAAAGCGTTGGTTTCGGCTGCTCTGACCCTGCGCTCTCTCCTCTCATACACCCAGTGACCTGAATTCATGACTTCACTGACTTGGGTCTTTTTTGCCGGAGTCAGACACCCCACTCATGTTTTTCCCTCCCTCCCTCCCCACCTGTCCCATGCCCTGCGACTGGTCCCGTGGCTTAGAGCCACATCCCGCATTTCCCGAGGGGGACGGTTTTTCCATCTCACACAGCGTTTAGAGTGTCAGGTCACCAAGGTGTGGTTGAGAGTTGAGTCAGGCTGGGCCCCAGCATCCCACCTGGACTGGGCGGTGGGGGGTCTGGGGCTGCGTGCACGTCCTGAGCTCATCCCGTACCCACACTTACGTAGCTTACTCTCATAATTGTAGTCTCCTTGCAAATCTTTTCCGTTCTGAATTCAGATGATGCCGCCGCTCCGGCGTTGGAGACTCAGCCTCAAGGAGATGAAGAAGGTGAGCCAGGGGTGGCACAGGCTGGGAGGCATGGAGCTGGGAAGCGGAGGGAAATCATGGCGGTCAATTATATTGACAATGATATCTAGTGCCCGCCGGGGACTAAGTGCCTGGCCCAGCACTCTTTACTGCCTTTACCCCCAGGTCCTCAGCTCCCATTCCTCAGATGGCGCTCCCAGGTGCCTGTCCAGGTTCACCTGGATGAGCAGCCAAGGGGATTCAACCCAGGTGGTCTTCAGAGCCAGTGTTCTCAGCGCAGTGCACTGACCCGCACCGTGATACTCACTTGCATTTGTATTGGTGCATTCTTTTTTTTTTTTTCCTGGAAAAGGCGGTGTTTATTAAAATAGTACAAACCAAAAAATACTTTGGATTTACATGTAAAGAAGTTAATGAGTAGGCTGTGATAATTATACAAAAGTTTATCGAATATAGGCATGGCTATGGAATATTTGGGAATTCATGAAGAGCATGGAGCCATTTCCCCTTTTATGAAATTGTTCTACTCACTTCCGCCTCTGTGACTGACTTTGCCCACCAAAAGCCCACAGTATTGGCCCAAATAGCAATGTCCAGATTGCTATTTAGTGGTTGGTACCCCCATTGCAAATCTCTGTCCTAGCCCTACCACCTCCTTACATAATTTGAAAACCAGAAAAGTTGGAGTTACCTGAAACTAGTCACAAAACTAGTTAAGGTTCATGGGGCTCATGAATTGCTTGATAGCTTTGCTAAGTCTAACCCTTGGACCTGTTGTCAGAAATATCTAGGCATGATAATTATGAGAAGATGTGGAATCAGATTGCCTAGGGCTTGAACCTCACTCACTAGGCTTAGGCAAGTGATTTGTGCTAGTTAAACTTTCTCAGCCTCAGTTTCTTCACTAGTAAACTACATGTCATAATAGCGCCTAACTCAAAGTTGTTTCAAGTATTACATTAGGAAATGTATATAAAGTGCTTGAAATAGAGTAAACCTTTGTTAAAGATAGATGTGATGAAGATGATGATGATGATGATGATGATGATAACCATGGCAATGATAGAGAATTATACAAGGTTTTGTCTTTGATTTTATGACTCACTTAACTAGAATTCTTTTTTTTTTTTTTTTGCGGTATTGGGGATTGAACCCAGGGGCGTTCTAACTCCGAGCTACATCCCCGGCCCTATTTTTTATACTTTATTTTGAAACCGGGTCTCATGAAGTTGCAGAGGGCCTCACTAAGTAGCTGAGGCTGGCCGTGAACCCGGATCCTCTGGTCTCTGCCTCCCAAGTACTGGGATTACAAGCGTGCGCCACCACGCCCAGCTAGAATTCTTTTTCTTTAAGCTGCTAGATCTCCTAGCTTTTATTCCAGATTTAACCTCATTATCACTCTTGCAGATTCTTTTTAAGTGCCCATACTCTTCCAGTTAACTATGTATTGGTGCATTCTTGAAAAGTCTTATACAAAAATTACATTTTGGGTTTTGTGCTTTGTGTTGATTCTTTCAACCCAGTGAAAACCTGTTTTCCACATGGATATATCTTTGTACATTAAACTGTTTTCTAAAACCCAGTTCTTTTAAAGTGGAACCTGTCGGGGTTGCAAAAGTTTGTAATTATACTTTGGAATAAAATATGTGTTAAAAATAATATTTTAGGAGGTTTATTATCATTTCGTTTTGTCTCATGCATATGTGATCTTTGTAACTTTTAAAAAGGTACAATGTGCCCTTACTTATTACATTGGTTTTATTTATTTATTTTGGCTTTCAAGCTACCTGATGAAATCTTTGAGGAACTTCGTGTTTTATTGATGAATTCAGCGTAACTCTCCTTTTGTCTTGGTTAACTAGATATTGCATCACGTTATCCTACCCTCTGGACTGAGCAAGTCAAAAGTCGGCAGAATAAGACCAACAAAAATTCAGGTAAAGTGCGGCCTGTGCCCCTTATAAAAGGGAGCGATTTAGTTCAGGAGTTTTACACTCTGGAGGTGAAGTGATTAGTGCATTCTTGTCCTGGGTTATGAGTTGTGAAAGTAATTCTTACACCTTGACCACCAAAATATGCTTAAGATTTTGGTGTTTTTTTTATCAAATTTCCTAAATTCTTCAAAAGATTTCTCTATATATGCCAAGCAAACTATAATTTTAGGTATAAAAGTGGAAATGTTTATAAATAAGTATTTGCTTTTGACCTAATTTTAGGGATGTCAGAACAATGGCTAATTTTGTTTAAAATCTTCCAAACGGTGTGGCTCGTCTTTGCTATGAAACCATGTTTGACAGAACCTTTGACTTCTCGAATCGACTGTTTTGATATTTCATAGATGAGTAGTGAGTCGCTTCATCCGTGGTTAGTGATCTCGACTGGTTTCATGAAAACTGATTCCTTCTGTGATTTTTATTGATCTCTAGGTTGATGGCCTATGTGTTCTCTAACCTTTTCCAATGAAGTGTCCACACTTTCTTTATGGAAGGTTCAGCCTTCCAGGTTTGCAGTAGCTCAGTGCTGAGGAGGCTGAGGGTCAGTGATCCGGGATTCCCGTGATGGTCTTGGTGAAGGAGGACTGGGGATGTCCTCAGAGCCAGCCTTTGTGTCTGTGTGGGCATCTGTGACTCTGTTTCCCTTCTTAGTGTATTCTTAATATCCACTCACAAGAACACCAAAGGCTTACCACAGTGCAGGATGGTAGGAGCGGCTGGACCCTCTTTCACCCACCCACATGCCTCAGTTGTGCATCCCGGGGCTGACTTGGGAGCACAGGTCTGGGGTTGCAGCTGCCACCTCAGAGCCAGGCAGAACCCTGTGTAGGGATGTTTGAGGGCCAGGACAGTGCCGTGGAAGGGTCGCCTGGACAGGCCCAGTGTGTTCTTTGTGCCTCATGTCTGCCCCACGATGATCCCTAATCTCTGCTTCCAAACCCTGGTGCAAACGCTGAGCTCCAGCTTGTTCTGGCTGGGACCGCTACCCTCTCCTTCTTGGCTGAACTGAGAAGGGGCAGAACCCAGAGGCTGCACCACCAGATACACATGTATAGAGGTAAGACACTTAAAGCAAATTCATAAATTTTCCATTTTTTTTAGAAATGATTCTAAACAAGTTCTCTCTATTGTATAAAATATTAACCTATATGTTTCTCTCATGAGCTTTAGAAACTTATTTTTGTTCAATTAAGTTATCTGTTTGCTTCTGTATAGTACAAATTCATGCATGGGAAAATGATTACAACATTCTGTGTTTCAGATTTACTGGTGGGTCGTAACTATGGCGGTGCCTAAGCTTCGTGTGGGAAACAAATGATTATGGTGAATACTGTCATTGGAAATGTACATTTTTACGGCCTGTTTAATTGCCAGTAGGAAACCATCTTGGGATTTGGCAGATTAAGTTCTCTGGAAGCCAGAGAACACGTGGATTTCTGTTTTTCATCTTCCACTGGCCCTGGCCAACTTTCTAAGTTGTCAAGTGATCTGCCGATTACAATTAATCCATAAAAACAGGGCAGGTTTCAGTAAATAGTAGGACTGGAAATGATGTTTCAGGAAACATAGTTTGCAAAGTCAGTCTACACTATAATTTGATTTAAATCTGCCAACATGAGTAGAGTGCAAAAAAAGATGACATTGTGTTGATTTATGGACATGGGGCATGACATTTCTTGATTATATTTGTGTTTAATACCAGTTATCCAGATATGGGTTCTTTCTGAGGGTCTGAAGAAAGTCAAACCTGGCTGGTATTTGGGGAATTAAAAATAGCATTCAATTTGTTAAATTTAAACTGAAATGCACATCACAACCAATCAGGATTTACACAATGACCACTGCTGTCGTTGACATTTCAAACATCAGAGGAGTTGTATTTGCACTTACTTTTTATTTTTAAAAGCCACTTATATTTATAATCATTTTGGGTAAACATAGGTACATTTCTTTAGCAAAACATAAATAATTCATGACTTGTTTATCAGTCTTATTTTAAAGATTTTATGTCATTTGTCAGTTCTTCTATGGTCTTTTACAAAAAAGGTCAAACTGGAAATTGTTGCTTATTTTTCTTTCAATGTTTCTTTATCTGAGCTAAAATAGGACTTCCCCATGAGTTTGCATTAAAATAATATAACATCGCTTGTGTTAGCCAGATGTGGAGTACAACGCCAGGCATCGCAATGCAGAGGGGGTGCGTACTGTGAGGGGGTGCGCGCCGTGAGGGGGTGCGCGCCGTGAGGGTGTGTTCAAACCTGCCCTGGGGCGTGCAGGGACAGTGGTGTTTTGGAGGTACCTTTCTGAAAAGAGAAATGAACTCCTGCTAATCTATGAAAAGCCACACTTAGCAGTTACTCAATAAATATTATTTACTAAATTAATAATTTTACCTTCATATACTCCACGGACACTCTGAGAGTACCACTGCTCTTTTTTTAAAAAACAAGCAAAAATTGCCAAGTGGATACACAACTGGCAAAGAGACATAATCTAAGTAACATGACATTTTGATTGCTGTACTTACATTGATTGAATTCAAAATTAATATAAATAAACACGCCATGTTCTCCTCTTGGTTCCTTTATTAAGAAAAGCATCACGTGCACTATGTGAATCAGTATACACTAAATAAAATATTGAATGTGGAATAACTTTTTATTTAAGAATGCATTATTTAATTTTTCCTATCGATGTGAAGTTGAGAATGTTAATTCTTCATGTCTTGAATCATATTCAGTTTTATTGTATTCAGAAGGTACACAAATTAATTCCAAATTTTTGTCAGATAGGATGTTTTGCAAGATTTTTTTTTTGTGGTACTGGGGCTTGAGCACAGAGGCATTCTACCTCTGAGCTATATCCCCAGCCCTATTCTATTTTTTATTTTGAAACAGGGTCGCACTAAGCTGTAGAGAGGCCTCACTAAATTGCTGAGGCTGGCCATGAACCTGAGATCCTCCTGTCTCAGCCTCCCAAGTACTGAGATTACAAGTGTGTGCCACCACGCCCACAGAGGGAAGGGTCCCACCTGCAGGAAGGTGGGCTGAGGCTCACAGTAGTTTCTGAGTTCTAGGATGAGTGCAGCCAGACACCAGGGGCCTTGGCTGGGGTGAGGATAGTCCAGGGGAAGCCTCCTGTGTTCTGTGAAAGGCCGGTTAATGGGAGGCATGCATCGGGAAACTGTCCTTACTCAAATGGAATTCATACTTAAATCTGTGTGGCACAACTCCCCTCCCCAGCCAGGCACCGGTATCTTTTGCAGAGAAAGAGAAATGAGAGTTGGACTGCCGCTGACACATCATTTTCAGGAGCCACATCTCTTAAAGAACACTAAGAACAAGATTACTATCCCCTATTCTTTTTACTCTAAGTACTCAGATTCTTTACATTCATGCCAAAAAAAATATATAAAAGGCGTAAGGAACAGGTGCGTGGACTCAAGAAGTTCTGCGAAGGCACCTTTGCACCGGGATGTTGGAAGAGTTCTGCTGGCCTTTGGACAATCTCCCCTGCAAGGTGTGGGTGAGGCTGGGCACTGCTGCCAGAGGAGAGGATGGTGGGCATCCTGCTGTCACCTGCCCTCAGAGAGGGAGATGGCCCAGGCCTGCACAGGCCCTGGGAGTCCTGGACATCTGCTGATGCTCAGAATGGAGTGCGCAAACATGGAGTCACACCCACCCACGGGAGCACGAGCTCCTTTTGGCATTTTTTTAAAGGACCTTCACTGCAGGGCAATGGACAGCCAAAGCTCCCCCTGCCCCTAGAGAACAGAGGTGGCCTTCACCAGCACGGGGTGGACCCCAGGTTGCCCCTGCTTGGTGCTGCCTCAGGGACCTGCTGAGTGCTGGCTCGGTGCTGTGGAACCCGCGCCCTCCTCAGACCTCGGACCTGTACTCACCTGCCAGGGAGGACCAGACCCCAAGTGTGGGTGGCTGCTTCAGGATGGGGAGGGAGACGTCGCTGCAGGTAGTGGTTAAAGTCATGAGAGAGACTCACCCAGCCCCTTCCGGGGTCAGCGCTCCCAGTGGCTGCCCGCCGCCTCAGGTGCGGGGGCTCCTGAGTAGTGACAGCGGAACTGGCGGGGGCTCCTGCTGTGGCCACGGATCAGGTGACAAGGACTGACCCCTCACCGCTGCCTGCTCAGCACCCCGCCCTTCCTCCCCAAGCTCTGTTATCCCTCCTACGTCACCCTGCTCCAGCACCTGCTCTCCCCTGGGGTGTGGGGACCGATCTGTCATGCAGGTCGCACTCACACCATGGCCGTACGGACATCCTGGTGCCTCCTGCGGGTTTGGACATTCTGGGATCTGTCCGCCAGGACAGAAGTGTTTTTCAAAACTGGGCCGCACTAGATTCAGACTCACAAAGACCCCACCAGCCACCCCATGCTCCCTGGGGTCTCCCTGGGTGACCAGGCCTAGCAGGGCCGCAGCAGGGGAGGGGATGGAGGAAAGGGGATGGAGGGGACCCTGCTCAGCGGCGGCCCTCTGGCTCTGCTGGTGGAGGAGAAGGTCACACCTGGCCGCCCCCGCTTTTGTAGCAGGACAGAGCACCTGGGAGCGCCTCGCTCTCCTGCTCCCTCTCCAGCAGCCAGCCTTTGCTCTGCCAGGGTTCCAACCCTCCAGACGCCACGGGGGCACACCCACGTGTCCACACCAGGCGCCTGCCCTCCAGGCGGGTAGGGGGAAACGGAGGCCACTGGGGCTGGGTGTGGGCTGCGGTGGTGGGTGGACCCCTTCCTGCCCAGTGCTCAGGTACGACGTGGGCCTGAGGGGGGAAAGGGCGCCTCCGCCTGGGCCTGAGGGAGGGTGGCAGCCTCGCTCTTCCCGGGCCGAGACCAACGCGCCCCCGTGAGTGCAGGCCAGTCCTCTGCAGTGGACGGTCCAGGTGGAAGTGCGCTGTTTCATGTGTCTTCCTCACTGTCCTTCTCGCCAGCACTGGAGGGTAGGAAAGCCCTGACTGCCATCAGCTACTACAGTCAGGATGATTTTGGGGGGTCAGAGCACCTCGCCCTCAGCCCCCTGCCCAAGGCGGCCCTGCCTGGAGCACTGACCAGGGAGCTCGCCCATACCTGCTGCCGTGCCTGGGCCCTCATCACAGCGAGGGTCGGCTGTGCAGGAGGGGCAGGATACGGGCACTGGGCGCCTTAGTCTTATTGCGTTGTTTATATTAAATCCGAAGCTGGCGATGGAGCGGGTCTGATTTCTCTCTCCCTCCGGGGCTTTTCCAGAAGAGTTTTCTCTGGAAGCCCAAGGGCTGAGCCTCTGCAGACCTCCCGGGGAGATGGCTCTGCTGCTGGCTGCAGGGCCAGGGACACAGGCCTGCCCCACGCCTCCTCTGGTAATCCTCTGTCTTTGCCTGCCCTTTCATTTATTGTCTTTTTTAGAGTTTGCACATGAGCTGGAGAAAACATAGAGGCCCCTGGTTTTGTCAGCTGTCAAAATCCTCCTATTTGGGAGAAAAATCTGTCTTCCTCCCTAAAGCATTAAAAACAGCTGTTTTATGTCTAGGAGGAGCTCCTTGAGGTTCAGCATGTCCCACAGTTTTATGAGACCCCCTCCACGGAAATATTTTTCCTCGTTATTCATGGTTGATAATTTTTGTTTTATCACACATATTAATATTAGTGCCAAGAGATAATCATCTTTTAATTCTGCTTTAAATCATCCTAAGTTGCATTCCCCCATGTCAAATAATACAAATTATGTTTTCTTTCTTCATTTCTAAGCTTTCCCTTGTCATTCTGTTTTTCAAACATAACATTATAAAAACATCAAAATACCAATTAGATTCTTATGTTATAAAGTGTGGCCATCTTAAGAGATTAAAATATGAAATCAAATCGTCCCTTTTAACTGTGGACTGTAAAAATGTGTTGTTTAGAAGCATGAATTATTCTACTTAAGAAATGTGATCACCGAGTTAATTCTGTTTGCCTAACTCTACAAGGCGGTTTTAATTTCAGTCATATTTAATTTTCAGATTTCAATATTCGATCAAACTGTGGTTAAAAAAAAATCAGTAGGCAACATTCCAAGTGCAGAATGTACAAAAAGTAGTCAGGAAAGCAAGTGAATTACACCTACCCCAGAGGGAGGCACACGGCAGCCCCTAAGCGTGCAAAGGAGGGCCCTGGACTTCATCCTGTGAATGGAGCTGAGCTGCGACTCACCACTGAATTAGCGAGGTCTGATCCAAAGTGTCCTGTGTCTGACCATAGCCACAGAGTCTAACGTGGGCAGTGCTCCTATGTGCCAGGCAAAGTACCACGCGTTTTAAGCACACTCTGATTCCCGAGATGGCTAGGGGAACCTGGAGCTACGTCTCCATGGGCAAGTTCAGTTTCCAAAATTCTAAGTGGCTGAGCGGGGTTCAGCCCAGACCTGTGCTTCTGCGTCTGCTGTGTGTAGGCAGGACAGGCAGGCTTGTCATGAAGACCAGGGCCTCGCCAGCTCTCAAGGCCTCTCTGCCGCCCAGTGCTGAAGAGGCCTCGTGCGCACACGCAGCTGCACCTGCATCTGCCATGGGGTTTGTCCATGGAGCTGGCATCTCCGCACCTCCAGGCCTACACTGCAGGTGGTGGCTCTAGCAGTGGCGTCCCGGCCAACAGCACTGGGCAGACGGACCTCTGGCATGCAGAAGAGTCTCGGGCGTGACAACTAGGATAGAGGAGCTTCCCCACTCTGGCTTCTGCAGGTGAGGCCTGTCCGCCTGGCTGTCTAACTTGGGCAAGGCCACACTGACCGCCCGCAGGGACAGCAGAGAGTGGCAGGCACTGTCTGAGTGAGGGTGCACTGGGAAGCCACAGCCCAGCCCCTCTTTACAGCACAGGGGAAACGGCGGACTGAGCGCATGGCAGGGGTACACGTTCCTTCTCCTGAGCGGCTGCCAAGGGCTCAGAGCTTTCTCCTACGAGGACCCCCAGTTGCTGTTGCTCAGGACCCGCCGCCCCACGTAGGAGGGCCCTGGGCTGAGGCTCACGATCACTGGGTGGAAGCATTTGACCTTGTCGCTAGGATGGTAAGATGAGGCTGAGCCCCAGGAGAACCCCCATGCCCAGGCCCATTGCATTGGCAATGCTCCATTGGCTTGTAGGCATGGAATTGATCTCCAGGTATGCACAGACAAGAGGGGTCTGATGTGGGGCTCGTCAGAAGTCAGCAGTTTACAGGGGCAGGTAGTCGAGGAGGATGGTCTCATTTGGCAAGAGGGTGGGCTGGTAAAGCTATTTTGGGCTGGTATGATTCTTCACTGTTCAACCAAAACAAATCGTTAAGTGTTCCCAGGGAGGAAGAGAGCTACTGTTTACAGGACAAAGCCTTGTAGAGCAGGCAGCCCTTGGCGGCACACTCCTGCTGTCCACGCCAGTGAGGGCAAGAATGAGTTTTAGTTTAACCCTGTGAGTTGTTTCCAGAACGAGCCTCAGCTATTGCTGGGCCGTGCTGATTCTCACCTGGTCTTTAAGCCAGTGGAGGAAAATCCCATAGAAACAGAGTCGCAGTGGAATCCGCTCAGCATCCCGGCCCTCCTTCCTGTCAGACCCAGGGCTCCAGGTCTGTGCTCCTGAAATACCCCTGTGAGGTGGGAACCACTTGTACTCTGTGAAGGTGATGCTAGCGACAGTCACTGGGTGATTTCTCCCCAACTCTTGACACGCGTTTCCATTCTGAACTAGAATGGAACTTATTCTTGCATGTGAAATGTTGGCTGAAGCCAAAAGTGAGAATTTTCTCCCCAGTTTAGCTATTGTTTCCATGGCCAAAGATATTTTATATAAAGTAGTCATTTTCCAACAGTGATTCTTTTTTTTTAATGAAAACCAGCCAAGTACAATTTAAATTGACTACAAAAAAAAGACAAAAAATAAACAAACAAAAAAAACATGTATTTTATGAGACCACAGCGCTGTGCCTGTCACCGCTGCCAGGACGGATCGACGCTTCCTTTGGGTGTCCTCTGTGCCACCTAGAGACGCCCTCCTGTGCTTCTCCACGGCTGCCCCGTGTGATGAAGTTCCTGCTTCCAGTGCGATTCCAGTAACGCACCGTGCACATAGAATGTGACATTTAGGATTTGTAATAAGCCCTTGTAATAGAAGATAGGCCTTTAATTTGTACATCTGTGGATTTAGTAGGTCCAAAATGGAAACTTTTAGCCAAGCTAAAGAGCATCAAAGGACTTTTCAGCCTTTGTCATGAATGCTTGTAATGCAGATTTCGGCTTTGCGAACTTAGGCTGTGGTGTGTCTGGCGTGCATCGCCATCGGGAAGATGCAGGGAAGGCCAGGCGATGCAGGCGCGGGGAGGAGAGGCCGGCTTCTTGATTTATAATGAAATCCTTAACTAAGGAACACTCCCGCCTGCCCTGTATTTTGACTGCTCATAACTTCTAAACTCAACTGGAGAAATAAATTTTCCAAGATTACTCTCAACTAAAAGGCATTTTCCCTCTTTTGTTTGGAAACTTGGAAATAATTTTGTTTTTCTGTTTTGGCGTGACTCCGAATCAAGAAAAAGAAGGACACTTCATTTTAGAAGTCAATTTGCAAAACTGAAAAAATAAAACAGTTCCTTTCAAATGCTTGGTTGGAAAGAGATTTTATTAGTTCAAGTTTTTTTTTAATTTAAGCATTTTTCAATTATCTTATTTTCCCATGAATTCTAAAATATTTTATTTAAAGCCATGATTTTAATTTTTGAAACAGCAGTGTCTTAGAACCAAACTGCACATAACATGAAATTATGGATGTATAAGAAATTTTATGCTGAAGCAGAGATAAATTAATAAGTTACTTAAGGAATTTTTTCATGTCTTGCATCCATTTTTAAAAATTACTGCTTTTTATTTTCTGTTTGTGCTTTTTTATTTGTAAATTAATTTTTAAATTGTTTTTGTAATTTGTAAATTCATGTCAATATCTAGTGGGTGCTCAATAAAATATGATCGGTGAGTTCCCTACAGTATTTTTAACATATGAAGCCATTTTTGCATGTGACTGAGTGAAGATTTAGAGTTTGGGGCAAATAGAAAGATGGGGGAACCTAAGCAATTTAAAGGGTGCACTCTTGCGTGAGTAAGTGGTAAGTCAGAAACTGATGCTGGAATTCCATTTTTGTGTCATCTTTAGATGTAGGACAGCATTTTATTCTGTATTTCTTATGTTTTATTTTGCAGGGCAGCTTTGTAGAAAAACTGTGCAGAATCCCCAGAGACAACTCAGCACTTACCCTCCACCAGGCTCCCCTGCTAGCACAGTGCCTGGGTGTGGTACATTTGTTACAACTGGTCAACCGAGCTGATGGTTACTGTTAGCTAGCTCCATGGTGTGCAACAGGGCTCACTAGTGTGGTGCATTCTGTGGGTGTGACAGGTGCACGGGACAGGTCTCCACCAGCACACATCACACGGAGAGGTGTTGCTGCCTGAACATTTCTGTGCTCCACCTGCTCCTCCCTCCCCCTCTCCCTGGACACGCCTGGTCTGTAACAGTTTTCATCACTTTGCCTTTTCTAGAACATCATGTAGTTGGAATCTTATCCTACGTCGTCGCTTCTTTCTCTAGGTAAAGTGCACTTAAGGGTCCTCCTCATCTTTTCATGGCTTGATTGCTGATTTCTTTTCAGTGCTGAGTTGTCCAGATGGATCAGTTTATCTACTTACTTTTTGAAAGGCATCGTGGTTGCTTCCAATTTGGGGCAATTATGGATAAATCTGCATAAATATTCACATATAAGCCTTAGAAGCAAGGGCAAGAGAGGTCAGGTGTGTTATGGGAGATACAGAAAGGAACAACCAGAGAATCTTGAGGGAATCACACATCTGGCCGCAGGGTCCTTCCGCAGTAACTCTCAACTCTGAGTGAGGAGGGGCAGCTTTTCACAGTTCTCTACCTTGCGTCTGGGCTGGACTCTACTCCTGTGGAAAGTGCCCCTTTGAAAGGAAAGCAGAGGCATTGGAGAAGGATTTATGAGTTGAGAGTCAGAACACCTGCAGTGGGCGATGTTTGTAACAAGATATTTGGGGCATTTGCAATAACCTGTAATGTCATAATTTTGGAAGGGATTTGAAAAGAAAATATGGGGAGAGGGAGGAATTGATAGTAACATAATTTCAATTATTAAGAAGTATAGTCTAAGCCCTCTTCTGCAATAGAAAATCTTTGTATTATTGGCAAGAAAATATCTAATCTTTCCTTGCATTTATTTCTGTCTTATTTATTTATGTGGAGGAGCAGTGTGTTTTTAAGAAATGTTTTCTTCTTTTCTCTTTTCATCTTCATCTTTTCCAAGAGCAAGTAGCTTGCAATGACTTCAGTAGCTGAGCTCTGCCCTGGCTCTGGACAAGGGAGCTCTGTGCAGTGCCAGAGACCAAAGCAAGGCATTTGCAAGAGCTCAGTTTTCTAGTGACACCGCAGACACGGACCATGTCACCTGAGAATCAGTTATGCCTAGGCACAGATGCTCCTGTGTTTAGAACAGCAGTCACAAGTCACTTCTTGCTTAATACAAACATTATAAGTGTTTATTTATAGTATTGGGAAATACTAGCAGAGGAGGAAAATGAAAGAGAATGTCTTGTGGATTCAAGCTGCGGTGATGACTTACGGCCGATGCGGGTGGAGACACCCTTTCCGGTTGGTGGCACTAGCACGCAGGTGTCTTCTTTTGCACTTCACGGTGTAATGTAAGCACTTGTCCATGCCATACAATATTTTTTCTGCAGCAGTGTTTCTTAGTATGGTCCATGCATAACCGTCTCGAGTGATTGGCAACTGCAGCTTCTCATGCACCGTCTACTAAGTCCTCATCCTGCAGATGGGCGTAGGAATTTCCAAATTTTAATATGTTCTCCAGATAATTCTTATACATGGAAATATTTGTGAGACACTTTCCTACAGTATTTTATGTCTATGGCTCCATCTTAAACCATTGCCAAGTTCTTGAGTGTAGACACGTAGAGTGTAGATTCTTATTCTTTTATAATTCTACAAGGAATAAAGTCCGTGTAGCTTTCTGCCTGTCTGTGGTCATGTCCTGGGTCATGTAGATTCTTATTCTTATTCTTATAATTCTTTTTTTTTTTTTTTTGCGGTACTGGGGATTGAACACAGGGGCATTCTACCTCCGCGCTACGCCCCCGGCCCTATTTTTTATACTTTATTTTGAAACCAGGTCTCACGAAGTTGCAGAGGGCCTCGCTAAGGAGAGAGAGAGAGAGAGAGAGGGAGAGAGAGAGAGAGAGAGCGAGAGAGCTGAGGCTGGCCGCGAACCCAGATCCTCTGGTCTCCGCCTCCCAAAGTACTGGGATTACAAGCGTGCGCCACCACGCTCGGCTTATTCTTATAATTCTATAAGGAATAAAATCATCGGCGTAGCTTTCTGCATGTCTGGTCATGTCCCGGGCGACATTGCCTGAGGATGAGGGCCAGAGCCAGCTACAGAGGACTGTCCTGTGTTTCTTCTCCAGGTACGGAGCTCCCCCCACCTCATGACTCCTTGTTCTTCTCTGCTCCATCTCAGGCCACTGTCTCCACAACCCCACCCTGCCAAAGGCACAGGGGACTTTTCTTTTTAAGTAAAAGTTCTAGAATTTATTTCCAGTGACTGACTTGGGTCACAGCTCATTCCTGACCCCATCACTGTGGCCAGAGGGAGGAGAAATATTTCCTGGCTATGGGGGGGTCACAGGCCCCTCCCTGAAGTCAGGGGTGGGTGGCCTCAGGTCTCAACTTAGGGGACAGTGGCTCCCCACCCCAGAGGACCAGGAAAGGATGCTGGGCAGGAAACACAGCCATGTTCTTGTGGCCAGGTGGGTTCTGTGGCTAGACCAGCCCCTGGCACCCAGTGCTCAGAGGCAGTGAGCTGCAACAGGCTGCTGGACATGGCCAGGGTCCAGTGCTCCTGGGTGGGAAGACCATCCGAGGGACCTGCAGGCCTGGCCTGGTGGACAGAGAGCTAGAGAAGCAGGGGTACAAGACACCTGTGACAAGGGACAGAGCGTAGGCAGGTGTGGCACAGATGGTGATGCTCACCGTGCGGGGGTAGGGGGACTTGAAATAGCAATCCCCGAGGAGCAGCCTTTCCACCAAGCCTGCAGAGTTGGAGAATCTTCCAGTGCGTGTGATGTCACAGAGATGACAGTGTACAGGGACCCCTGGGGGGAAGATGATGAGAGGCAGCTGCCTGCTGTGTACCTGGAGCTCAGATGTGCTCCTGAAGCACCAGGTCAGGTGACCAGGCTGCAGCCCTTGCTGCTGGCTGGTGTGTGAGGCCACAGGGCAGGCACCCGCCCAGCATCCTGGCCGCTGGGACACCTGCACGCCCCGGGGGCTCTGCTCAGAGCCAGCAGGGCTCCTCTTCCCAGGTCAAAGCCGCCCGCCCGTGCAGGTCCCCGTGGAGGGCACAGGAGCCTTTATGTGGCCAGGACAGAAACGTGGCCTTATTAGGGGACTTCAGGCCGGGGTGTTTTCGCTGTGGGGCCGCTGAGCCGCGGAAGTTAAATATTTAGAATCTGCCTTATTTAATCAGTTCTGCCAGGGCATTCTGTGGTTTTCTCCTTTGTCAGAAAAGCCTCAAACCAAACCAGGCACTCAGGTCCAGCAGCAGTTGGCAGGCAGGGGCAGGGGTGTGTAGAGACACTGGAGGGTGCGACCTGGCCACCTTGCTGGGGCAGGGCCGCCCACCCCAGAGTGGTCTTCACAGGGATGGGATTCTACACTGACAAAAACAGTTCTTCTGTGACTTAAAATTAAAATAGGTGTCAGGTTACAAAATGAGCATTAAACATGCTTTTTTTTTTGGTGGCACTGGGGATTGAACCCAGGAGCATTCTATCTCCAAGTTACATCCCAGCCCTATTTCATTTTTATCCTGAAACAGGGTCTCACTAGGTTGATGAAAGTCTCACTATTTTCTGAGGCTGTCCTAGAATCCGCAATCCTCCTGTCCCAGCCTCTTAAGCACTGGGATTACAAGTGTACGTCACCACGCCCGGCTCTTGATCGAGCTTTTAATAATAATTTTTTCCTCCGTAGCTTTTTGCCACTGTGTCTCATGAGGATGTGCTGATTAGACTATTAGCACACTTGTTACAGTGCTGTTGGGAGTGTAGCTTATGCTCAGCCCTGGAGTGTAGTGGGTAGGCAACTCCTTTGAACAGAACGTGGGACCCTGTGCAGAGCCGGATGGGCGGGGGCCCCAGGAAGTGCCCAGGATTCCCCCAGAGGGACCGGGCTCTCCCCTGGAGGCTTTGGTCTTCCTGAGTGCAAAGGCAGAGCCATACCAAGGGTCTGTCTCCACCATAGAGGGCAAACACCACAGTTTTCCAAAAATCCAGAAGAATTCCGCCAGGACTGACGGGGCCCTTGTAGAACCAATGGCCTGGCCCTGCTTTGAGGGGTCTTTTCACGAATCTGCTGGGTTCTGTCTCCGCATGTGTCAGGATGACTGGGACGTGTGCGCTGGAGTTCTCTTCCTGCTGTGACAGTTAGGGATCTTCAGCAGACATCCGTCCAGGGACACACACGTCTCTACTGACTGGCTCTCCAGGCCCTCGAGTCTTTTGTCTGCATGTGCTAGAGAGACGGGCCACAGGCTCCGCAGGCTCCACGGGGACAGGGTGGCGTCCTGCTCTATCTAATTCTCACAATAAGTTGCAAGTAGGGGCTGCTGTTCTCATTCTTGTGACCGGCTGTAGTAGACAAAACCACTGGTCTTAATGAGGGACTTTTCTAGAAAGTGGAAGGTATTCTGATTCTCTCTGTAAGGCATCTAAACATCAGACTTCTTTCAACTTTCTTTAAATAGAACCAGTCTCCTGACTCTACAGAATTGAAAAGGAAAAGAACGTAACCTTTCTGTGGTATATTTTCAGGACAATTTTGTGTTTACGTCAATAATCTCTAAAGGTCTTGTGCAAAAGCGAATAGATGGTGTGGTCAAGTCCCCAGGAGTGCAGCGAGGAGCGTCCCACTCAGCGTGGACAGAGGCCTTGGGAAGGGCAGCAGGAGCAGCCGGGACGTGCGCTGCGTTGGGTGGAGTCACCGGGAGGGACCTGCTGCCCTGGGTGGTGGGTGGGAGGGCCAGCGCCCTGCAGAGGACGCCATGCTGGGGCCAGGGGGCTGGCTGGGGCCGTGGGACTGTGGGAGGGGAGATTTTGAAGCGCCAGGAAGAAGTGGGCTGCGTGAGCAAAGGTGAGAGTGGAACAAACGGAATAAAGGCCAAGGGAAAACCGCTCATTTCACGAGCGAAGTTGCTGCAATTGATGCCGGTGGAGATGTGGGGATGTGGATGTGTGCTCTGGAAATACAATGTCCTCCAGAGAAGTTCATGTGTCAGCAATACAAAAACGTTCAGAGAAGCCGGGCGTGGTGGCGCACGCCTATAATCCCAGGACTTGGGAGGCTGAGACAAGAGGATCGCAGGTTCAAGGACAGCCTCAGCAAGTAGTGAAACTCTCATCAACCTAGCAAGACCCTGTTTCAAAATAAAAATAAAATAGGGCTGGGGGTACAACTTGGAGGTAGAATGCTCCTGGGTCCAATCCCTAGTAACAAAACAAAACAAAACAAAACAAAACAAAACAAAACAAAATGTTCAGAGATGAAATAATTGAATTAGGGCTCTAATCTCACCAGTGGATAAATCTATTGGTGGATTAATTTGAATGGATTGACTTTGTGGTACTGTAGACGGGTAAGGTGTGGCTGGCAGAGGTAGATCACTAGGGGTGTGGCGTTGGGGACTACATATGTCCCTGGTCCCTTCCTCTCACGCTTTCTGCTTCCAGTTGTGATGAGCAGCTTTCCTCTACCACGCCCTGCCACCATGTTGTTTCTGCCTTGGAGCTGGGTGACCATGGACGGAACCTCTGAAACCATGAGCCAAATAAATATCTCCACCTCTGTGTGGTTCTTGGCAGGCATTTTAGTCACAGCAACAAAAAAGGTAGCTAAAACAATGAGGAGCCCTCTGTAGGTATTGGGGACATAAGGAAGAAGAGGAGAGGCTGGGGAAAGAACTGAGATCTGGAAGTTGCACACTGGCAAGTGGCTGTAAGAACCTTCTGGAAAGGTTTGTCTTTTTTTTTTTTTTTGCGGTACCGGGGATTGAACGCAGGGGCGTTCTACCTCCGCGCTACACCCCCGGCCCTATTTTTTATACTTTATTTTGAAGCCGGGTGTCACGAAGTTGCGGAGGGCCTCACTAGGTAGAGAGAGAGAGAGAGAGAGAGAGAGAGGGAAAGAGAGAGAGAGAGAGAGAGAGAGCTGAGATTGGCCGTGAACCCGGATTCTCTGGTCTCCGCCTCCCAAAGTACTGGGATTACAAGCGTGCGCCACCACGCCCGGCAAGGTTTGTCTTTGTCCTGGCTTCATAGCATGGTTTGCTCCTCTATCAAGGGTCCGGTATTCATGTTTCAGATTGGAGACACTCTATAGATCAGCGGTATCTTTAATTCTGGGTCTGTTGCTATGAGAAATAAACATGAGAAGAAATAAATCAGAATGGACATCCGTGGTTATTATTTTCTTTCCAAAGAAACTGGATCTGGTATTTTATTCAAGTCTTTATTTTTTTGGAAATGTACATCTCAATGTGAGCATCCCACTTTACCTAATTTGCCATTTCCTGAGTGCTCCCAGAGTGGGGCCAGAACTCAGCTTGCCCGGCTGTGAGGGCCGGGGTGCACCTCCACCAGGAGAGTTTGCAGCCACATAGCGTCTCCTGGCTCTGTGCTTTTGAGCAGGAGGCCAGCCTTGTCTGAGCCTCGGTTTCCTCACTGATGGCAGACCCGGTTTTGATGTGCACCTTGTTCTGTCATTACAAGGGTTACAGGAGAGCATGCGGACTGCTTGGTTCTGTGCCTACCACGTATGTAAATATGATGTCAGTGACCTCGGATTTAAAACATAATCTTAAAATCTTTCTTTTGAATTAAATTATAAGCAGACCATATATATAGGCTTCATACAGACAAAGCCTTAGCCCCATGGAGGTCACTTTGATCTTTTATTGAAAGTGGACATGTGAATAGTTTTATTCCATTAAAACTATAACATTCAAGGTCTCCTCCCCGCCTCCCACCCCCACCTTCATCTGCCATTTCTTGCAAATCAAGATCTAGAGGCATTTCTTTTTATTTTATTTTTTTGCCTTCTTTGATCATCTCATTTAAGTGTTGTATAATTAAAAAGAGAACCACGAAGGACTCCATGACTGATGAAGACAACATGTATAAGAATTAGGCTCTGTAATCAATCCCGAGAAAAAATGAGAAGCCTGCATGGAGAAGTCTTCGGCAAATGAAAATGTGCGTTTGCACTCTGCTTTATCTGCATTTGTCAGAAACTCAAATCACTGGGCCTCACCACATGCACTGCTCAGAAACTTGGGGATGAAGCACCACGGGCAAAAGTCCTGAAGTGGGTGGATTCCAGGCCTGGGTTGATTCCCTGCTGCGCCTTTCTCTGATGCCCTGGTCCTTTCAATGCAATCATTGCAGGGTTCATAATGAATATCCATAGTTAGTAATCAATGGTTACCAGGAGTCTGAAAGCTGCCACTGATGAGGAAGAGAGACTGTCCATTGATGCTGGATTTATCAGTGTGTGCATGGGCTTTGCTTCATGTTCAGATTTTGGGGGGGGTGAGTAATTCTGCTGAGGAGCCCCATCCTGACCTGTGGCTGCTGCCTCTGACCACCCTCACCACCCATCCCCACATGGTCAGCATTCTCATTCTTGTTGCTATAATCCAAAGGAACCGACCACACAACTTAGAGGAAGGAAGATTTATTTGCTCACAGTGTTTTGGAGAATCCGGGTACAGTGCACATCAGGCCAGGTCTGCAGAGCTCAGGGCATGGCAGCAGGAAGCAGAGAGGGAGACAGTGAGGCCCTGCTCTCACATTATGGAGGCTGGAAACAAGAAAGAGAGCAAGCAAGCAGATTCAAAGATACAGGCACAATACCTAAAGGCCACATCCCCAGGGACCCACCTTCTCCAGCCACACCCTACCAGCCTAGGTTACCACCCAGATTAATCCATGGACTTATTCACTGATGAAATTACAACCCTTATGACTTAAATTCCGTCAACCCTGATCTCTTCGGGGGATGTTCTGCATCTCACTGTAACACTGCCTCTCTGTACCTTTGCTCAGATGGTCTTGCTTGTTTACTTGCTTACTGTTTATTTCCCAGTGTCTTCATTAGAACTCAGGCTCCGGGGAGTGAGGTGCTTTCTACCTTGCTTGTCATTGTGTCCCCAGCCCCGGGCAGAGTGGGAGCTGCAGTTATGTCTGGGGATGGTTTGTGCATGCTGCAGCTCTGAGAATCTTGCTTACAGCAGTTATGCTGGAGAAGTGGTAGATCGCTACGGCTCCACTGCCCTGCGTGAATGCCTGCGACTGCAGGGGACAGCTCTGAGCCTCGCGGTTCCTTTGACGACAGAGTTGGAGGAATGAGAGGCTGGGGCACGCTCTGCTCAGGAGGGAAGGTCACAGCTGGGGAAAAGGCGATGGAATGGCAGTGTGGACCAAGAGCAGACGGATCTGGAGCAGGAATTGGAGAGAAGCAAGCGAGAAGCCGGTCTTCACTCACGTAGGACGTGACCCGGGCTAGCTCTGCTGATGCACGCTCTGGAACGTTCTGTCAGACAGGTGACATGCAGTCTGAGCAAATCCTGGGCCCCCTGAACCACCCAGAGAGGAGTGGTGGCTGTCAGGAAAGGTGTGCGTTCCCTGCGGAGGGAGAACTCATGCAGTCCTGGGGCTTAGGGTCCCATTCCTGCTACAGACAATGGCCAAACAGGCAGAACAGGAGCACAGTGTGTATGTGTGTTGGGGGTTCCTGCGCAAAGAGCCTTCCTGACAGCGGCCAGGGCTGACACCGCTGGCCTGAGTCTGGGTTGACCTTTGTCCAAGCCCCTCTTCACCTCTGATCCTCTTGCCCACTCAGACTCTGCCTGCTCCTCAGAAGCTGCCCTGAGCCTGTCCAGCCTCCCAAGGTGCCAGCCTCCCTGCCTCTCCTGCCTCCGCAGGCTTCCTGGTAATAGCAGAAGTCAATGATACATCTCAGTTTTGAATACAAGGAGCCATGCTCTTTGCTTTTTTAAAAGCCATTTACGATTGTTTACATTTACTTACATGAAAACTGGTTACTGCCAGTGGTAGAACATTTGAAAATAGAAGCAGAGAAGAAGCCTAGTGCACCTGATGTTGGGCCTGGCTGGTCTGTGGTCACTGAGCCGAGAGCCCAGCCGTGGCCTCGTTTAAGTCCCATCTGTGCCTCTCAGTCCCCCTGCCCGGGACGGGGAAGTTCCTCAACTACTCTGATTCAGTCACCTCCTTTGGAAAGCAATGACAATGGCCCTCCTCACAGAGGTCCCCTGCTATTAAATAGGATGAAGAGGGAGAGGACGGAGTTGGGAACACCCACGAGCTTCATCAGTGGCCAGTCTCTGAACTCCACTTATGTGGGAAGTGCAGGTGCATCCTGGAAGTGGGACCCTGCCCAGCAAGCTGTTTATTGTTTTCTTTTAAATTGTGAAATCCTTGTTAAACTTCAAAATACGTCACAGACCTACCTTCTACGTAGACGCTAAACTCTTAGTATCCCGTAGCAAAAACGATATGTGATTCCAGTATTAAAAGAGTTTACATTTTATAAACCCCAACAGCATTTGTATTTATTTTAAAGCTGGACCACAAAGGTGCAAGACTGGTCCCTTGTTTGGTTTACTGACGAAGATAGTGTGCATAAGTACTTGGACACCCAGCAGGGAATTTGGGGTCCCTGGTCCTCTGGACCACAGGGCTTGCACCTCAAATGTGGCCCTTAGATACTTACTGCCTGTGATAATGAGTTATCTGTGTATTTAATCTTGATTACCAATGTTTGTGTTCCAGTGTCTCATGGCCTCAGATCGGCTGAGGCTGTCATTACACCTTGCAGGGACTAAGGACACGGTTTTAAATGGCTCCTGTGTCTAAAAGCACACTTCCAGAGTTTTAAAAACACAGGTTATGACAGTGGCTGTTGAAAACCCTCCTCTGGCTTTCCACTCCCTGTGGAAGCCCCTGCAGATCCGCTCCCAGCCGCGGCTCTTCCCTCCCCTGCCCTCAGTCCTGTGCTTGGCCCAGGGCCTCGCATGTGCTGCTGGCTGGACACAGCTGCTCAGGGAGCAGGGCGGTCGCGCGTCAAAGGCACAGGCCACGCTCCAGCGAGGGAACAAGTGCCTGGAGAAGCGGCGTAGCCGGTGCCTCACAGGAGCCTTATTTGAGAGAATTTAGAAATCCTGTAAAGAGATGTGAAGAAGACTAGGGGACGCTGGTCTTGTCCTCGGGAGGCTTATTAGGGAGTGACTGTGGGGTCAGACAGCTATGCCTTCCTATCAAGCACAGCACGTCAGTATAACCAGTGCTCAGGGTTCATTTCTCCTGCACCTGCCACGGAGGCTGCGGCTGCCTGGGTCTGAGTCAGCACCTCGTGCTTCTCGTCTTTCTTGCATGAGTAGGAATTCTGGGGGATGCCCTGCCACAGCAGCAGCAGAGGCCCCAGCCCCAGCCTGCCCTGGGATGCACATTCACACCGGCCATGGGAGGCTCACATGGCCAGAGCCTCAGGGTGGGAAGAACTCCCAGACTCCAAGGGTAACCGCAGGACCCACGGAGATGGGGGGGTCATGCAATGTATGTATTCCTGGAGATATGAGCACAGCTATCCTGATGGGAACAAACCCAAGGAGGATGGAGAGGGCCCCACAGTGGCACCGTCAGGGACGAGTGTGGGTGCAGGCTGAGCAAACTGTGCACCTCCCAGATACTGGGACTTGGCCGGGGCCCTAGGAGGTAAACACACTGGCCCATGCACGTCAGACTGCAGGAGCCAGGGAGCCCGGCCAGCCAAAGGCAGCAAGATTTCAGGGGCAGAGGAAACAGGCAGGCCACCAAGAAGCTCGCCAAGGAAGCCGCGGGATACAGATGACCTCACAAGACCGTGTGTGACCAAGGCTGGTGCACCTGGAAACGGCTTCTAGGTCAGACCTATGGTGCAGATTCACACCACCGTGAATCCGAGTCCTCTGGATGCAGGACCCGACAGATCTGTCGCACTCCTGGGGACTTCTCACTTCCTAAAGAGAGCCTCCTTTGCCAGTACAGTCAGCACTTCAAGGCTCAGAGCGTTATTATAAACAAAGGGAAGCTTGTGTATAGCAAGTTAAACTTGGCAATGACCGTGCTGTTCATATCCTCGTCCTTATGCCACAGTCACGGTAAGGATGCCTTTTTCGATAGAGGCTGTGTGTGGTGGAGCAGTGAGTCCTCTGGGGGAGAAAGCAAGACAAAAACAGGCATTCCGGAAGCACGACTTCCTGGACAGTGCACTGTGTGCTTCCTGTGTGTTTATGTGCACCTGAGACGCTACCCATTGCAGGGTATCCCCAAAAGGGAAAAAATATTGCCAATTAAACTGTGATAATATTTTCTCATCTCTTACAATTCCTATTTTATACCAATTAAAATAACTTTCCCAGGCTCATTTAGAGACTGATTTTGTTTCTTGGCAATAGGTATTTATGGAGTGGGTATGTAGATGACCCAGTTGTCACATACTCCCACCCAAGGTAGACAACACGCCATGGCCACAGGGACTCCCCCAACCCTGCCCAGGCTCTACCAACCAATGCCTCCCCACCTGCTGTTTTGACTGTGGTCCCATATACCACTCTTCCCTGTGCTAGAGCCCCATGTAAACGGGAGCATTGCACTGTGAGCACCAGGTGCCATCTTTCTTGAATCAATACAATGCCTTTGAGAATCATTCTTGTTGAGAATCATTCTTCCTTCTCTATAATTTATTTGCACAGTTGTATACTGTGTGCATATGCCACAGTGTATTTGTGTGTTTTCGAATTAATAGATATATTTTTTTTTATCAGGTCGGAACCGTGGTAAAGATCCCACATACGTTCTGGCACCAGTCATTTCAGGAGTGCTTGTTTTAACTGCTCTTGGTAAAGACCCAAGCGTAGGAAGTGGTCTCTGCATCCTGTTCTAGTGGGAGGGACATGCAGGAGCTCCAGCTGTTACTCCACCTGCAGAGGTTGGCGTTGGTGTTTTTAAAGTATTTTTCACGAAATTCAGATTGGGGTGTGTGTTGTTCTTATTGATTTGTAGGAATTTGGAATCTTTGTCAGATACACGGAAAAATTCTCTCTGGGGCTTTCCTTTTCACTTTCTTAATTGTGTATTTTTGATGACTATTTGCTTTAAATTTTAATGAAGTCCAATATGCAAGATTTTATGGTTAGTTTGCCCCAAAGACCTTTGTCGAACCCAATGTCATAGTGGCATTCTCTCCTGTTTTAGAGTCTTTACATTTTCATCTTTCATGTTTATATCTCGAATTCTAAAACACTTTTTTGTGTGGCATGTTGGATTTTATTTTTTAATTGGCATATCTCTATCCCATTGTTCTAGAACCATCTGTTGGATAGACTTTCCCTTCTAGCTGGATTGCTTTGGGGCTTTGCCAAATATCAATTGGACATAGATTTCGGGGTCTATTTATGGACTTGTTATTCTTTTCCACTCATCTGTTTATCCATATACCACTAACATTCTGACTGGGTGACTGGTTTTATAATAATTTTTCAAACATGATAATGTTCATCCTCCAACTTTGCTCTTTTGGAGGAATGCTTTGGGCCCTCTGGATCTTTTGCATTTCTCTCTATATGTTTTAGAATCAGAATTCCAATTTCTGTTACAAATCTTCCTGGAATTTTGACAGGAATGATGTTAGATCCACTAATCAATTTTGGGGGAATTAACTTCATAACATTGTTGAGTCTTTTCCATTAATATGGCATATCTCACTGTTTATAGAGGTTTTCTTTAATATTTATCACCAATGGTATTTGATTTTCAATATCTTGCACATATTATCATGAATTTATTTCTAAGTATTTTATGTTTTGATGTTATAAAAAGTTTCTTTTATAAAAATTTTCAATCATTGCTAGTTTATAAAAATACAGGTGATATTTGTATGCTCACTGGCAGGTTTTTTTTTGTAGATGCTTTAGGATTTTTTTTACATACACAATTCTATCATTATTGCTTTCTTTTTCTTACTTTAATGCATTGCCTAGGACCTCCAGTATAATAGTGAAAAGAAGTGGTGAGATTATTCCCAATCCTAAAGTCAAAGCACTAGGTCTTTCATCATTGAGGATGACATTAACTATGGGCATTTTAGAAACACGCTCTTCACTAGATAGAGAAGGTGTTTCTTCTGTTCCCAGTTTTACCATTTAAATACTGAGTAGTTTACCTTAATAAAAATGAACAACTAAATCTTTTGTCAAAAGACTGCTGGTTTTACTGTAACTTAAAACATTTGCATTCAGCACATAATGTTACTGCAATGTCTAAAAGAGTCATTGAGCATTATTTATAGTGTCCTTAATGGTCCCTTCAGTTTTGCAGGACACTCTGTTCCTCTTCCTAAATATGCTCAGATCCTACTCCAGTAGCTCCTCCTGAACATTCTATGAGGCAGCCAGGCAGATCTGATGCTGTCTTGTCTGTTCAGGATGCCATAACCAAGTACCTTAGATGGAACGGCGTATGAACAACATATTTCTCCCTGCAGTCCTGGAGAGGCTAGGAGTCCAAGATCAAGGCCCAGCACAATTGATGTCTGGTGAGGGCTCATTTCTGGTTCAGAGGTGGCACCTTCTTGCTGTGTCCTTACATGGTGGGAGAAGCAAATGGGCTCCCTCTGGGCTCTCTGTTCAGGGCACTGGCCCATTCATGAGCCTGTGTCCTGTGACCTCATCGCCTCCAAAGGCCCCACCTCCTCACCTCACCTAGGGTGAGGGTTTCAATATATGATTTTTAGGGCAACACAAATATTCAGACCACAGACGATTCCATTTGGCAAATGATTCCTGCCATTTATATATATAACAACAATGAGCAGATGGTATGTGGATAAAGGAACACAAAGCCTGCAAGAATAATGACAACATCAACCAACCCTCCGCACCAGCATGTTCCCCAAAGACAGAGGACAGAGGCAACTCTGACATACAACCAACACACACACATGCACGCATACGCACACACGGTATTGAAAGTCAAATCAATGACTCTATTATAGACCAAAAAAAACAAACATGCTGACTCTCTGCTGAATTCTTAATGATCCATTTCAATTCCTGTCAACTCCTTGACTTAGACTTTTATTGATGCTACAGGCTATTAGGGAGGGTACCATGAGCACAGTTGTGAATGAGTTCATGAGTTACAGAAACATCTATCATTTCCTCATTCTGATGCAGGACATGTGGCTTTGACATGTGGCTTTGAATATATGTAAAGTTTTCTTTGGGTTATGACTTGTTTTTCTTTGTTTTGCTGTGTCCCAGGGTTCCAGTAGGCATGTGAAGCTTTTGCTCAGCTGTAGTAGTTAGTAATCCTTGATGGAATCGTACAGCGCCCTGTAACTGAATGTGCCTCACTGGTGCACTCAGTCGCGGTGAGGCGGGCAGGACAGGTAGGCTGAGGGCAGCGAACCTGAGATGACTTTCCTGCTCAAGTTCATCACACTGGTAATTCAGGGTCTAGAAGAACAGCTCAGAGCCTCTGGCTGCTGGTCCAGAACTTGACCCTATTCCCTAAAACAAAAATGGGCTCAGAAAGCCGTCCCAGCTTTGATAGATGCACCAGGAGACTGCCAATCATCGCCTAACTCTGCAGGAGTGAGACCCTCAATGATGGTTTTGTTTTTCATTCATTTTAAAATACATACAGTTCTCTTTTACCAGAAAGAAGTTCTTTATTCAATTCAATTATCAATTAAAAATAGCATCTGAAGTTCTCTTTTTAAAGCATGGTGTATTTTGTAGCTGGGTGATCTTTATTGGACAGTTCCTCCTGAATAGCCGTAGTGACTTCTTTTTTTTTTTTTTGCGGCACTGGGAATTGAACCCAGGGGCATTCTACCTCCGAGCTACACCTCCAGCCCTATTTTTTTCTATTATTTTGAAACAAGGTTTCACTGAGTTGTAGAGGGCCTCACTAAGTAGCTGAGGCTGGCCATGAACCTGCTATCCTTCTGTCTCAGCCTCCCAAGTACTGGGATTACAAGCGTGCGCCACCACGCCCAGCTAGTGACTTCTTTTGACCTTTGACCCCTGTTGGATCATTTGAATGCCCTCAAATTAAAATTTATTCTATTCATGTTATTTTATTTTAAAATCTTCTTTCTTTATACATTAACAACTCAAAATTTATTAGAAGAGAAAAATTATATAGCTCAAGGCCTTCTGAATAGACCAGAGGTGCAGATATTTTCATCTGACATATTAAAATGAAATATAACAAAATGAGCTTTATTAGTATCACATAGGGTAGCAATCTTTCTCGCCCACAACGTTTACATAAACACAGGGTTTCTTCTGCCTGTGTTATAATATTTTGATATTTTACAACATACTTAGCACATTTTAGGAGGTTATTGACTTAATCATAGTTTGTTCATGAAGAGCCTTCACATATGACATAAGGGACATTTCAAGAATTTTCCAGAACCATTTCCATAGATACAGAATGTCCTTGGATAGAACATTGAAAGTATTTTGTGGCCAAATAATCACACCATAAATTTTGTGCACTAATAGGATTGTTGACAAAGTGCCAAGCAAGCATGAGAGTGAGCCCCAAGCTTCCCCGGATGTCACCGGGAAGAGCAGTTCCCGTCCTCGTCAACTGCTGCTCTCCTCGTGTCATTCCCTGGAGCCATGCTCTGACTGCAGAGGGGACTGCAGAGAGGGGGCTGCTCCCACAGAGAGGACACTCACAGAGAAGACTGCCACGGAGGGGACGTCCTGCCACCGAGAAGACAGCCACAGAGGGGAGGTCTTGCCATAGATGGGACCTCCTGCCATAGAGGGGACCTCCTGCCACAGAGGGGACCTCCTGCCACAGAGGGGACAGCCAGAGGGGGACTTCCTACCACAGAGAGGACCTCCTGCCACAAAGAGGACCTCCTGCCACAGAGGGGATGTCCTGCCACAGAGGGGACGTCCTGCCACAGAGAAGACAGCCACAGAGGGGAGGTCTTGCCATAGACAGGACTCCTGCCACAGAGGGGACAGCCAGAGGGGGGACTTCCTACCACAGAGAGGAATTCCTTCCACAGAGGGGACCTCCTGCCACAGAGGGGACGTCCTACCACAGAGAAGACAGCCACAGAGGGGAGGTCTTGCCATAGACGGGACCTCCTGCCATAGAGGGGACAGCCAGAGGGGGGACTTCCTATCACAGAGAGGACCTCCTGCCACAGAGGGGACCTCCTGCCAGAGAGGGGACTTCCTACCACAGAGAGGAATTCCTGCCATAGAGGGGATGTCCTGCCACAGAGAAGACAGCCCAGCCACAGAGGGGACTTCCTGCCACAGAGGGGACGTCCTGCCACAGAGGGGACGTCCTTCCACAGAAAGGAATTCCTTCCACAGAGGGGGATTCCTGCCACAGAGAGGACTTCCTCCCATAAAGAGGACTTCCTCCCACAGAGAGGACTTCTTTCCACAGAGGTGACCTCCTCCCACAGAGAGGACTTCCTTCCAAGAAAGGACTTCCTTCCACAGAGGAGGATTCCTGACAGAGAGGACTTCCTGCCACAGAGAGGACTTCCTTCCATAAAGAGGACTTCCTCCCACAGAGAGGACTTCTTTCTACAGAGGTGACCTCCTCCCACAGAGAGGACTTCCTTCCAAGAGAGGACTTCCTTCCACAGAGGAGGATTCCTGACAGAGAGGACTTCCTGCCACAGAGAGGACTTCCTTCCATAAAGAGGACTTCCTCCCACAGAGAGGACTTCTTTCCACAGAGGTGATCTCCTCCCACAGACAGGACTTCCTTCCAAGAAAGGACTTCCTGCCACAGAGGAGGATTCCTGACAGGACTTCCTCCCACAGAGAGGACTTCCTCCCACAGAGGAGGATTCCTGACAGAGAGGACTTCCTCCCACAGAGAGGACTTCCTTCCACAGAGGGGGATTACTGACACAGAGGGGACTTCCTGCCACAGAGATGGCCTCCTGCTACAGAGCAATCAGCTGCCTCCAAAACACGGAGCTCGCTCCCCCACCCCACCCCATTGTCCTTAGATTTTTCACATGGTCTAAAGCAACTCACAGGGTGGTTAGTTTCTTTGGAAAGAAACAGGAATCATTGTCATTTCTATTTCATGCCAGTTTCTGAATTATAGTTGGGCAGATGCCTCTTTGAGAAAGCCATGTAACTTGGGGTAGGTTGTCTGCATCCGTGCATTTGTTAGGCATAGCTTAGAGGACCTAAAAGTGCAGACCTCGTGAGAAGGTCTGCACTTTTGTTAGAGGGCTCCCTCCAGCACGCCAGCTTCATCCTGCCGGTGGGTGTCTTTCAGCCCGAGGAGGAGGCTCCTCATGACCACGCCATCCCAGCGACCTCGTTGTGGCCACAATAAGTCTGGGGTGCTCTTTGGTTCCTAGATGCCTGCTGGTTTGAGCCTGGGCATGGGCCAGTCAGAAGTGTGCATGTGAGTGTGTGTGTGTATGTGTGTGTGAGTGTGTGTGTATGTGTGGTGTGTCTGCAAACACACGGGAGGATGCAGGTGGGACGTGTCTACACACAAAGGGGAAACTGAGTTGGCTAACGTGAGATGCGATGAGCTTTTACGCATTGCAATTTTTGTGAATTTCAGAACTCAGGCAGCTCAATGCCGGGCACAGGACGAAGATGCGTGTCCTCGCTGTGTTTCACTAGTTTCGGTGACACGGCCTGCTTAAGGGCTAGTGCACTGGAGGCTGCGTGGTTTGGGACTGGTCACCTCCAGGGTGGTGGGACCCTGTTCTGCTGAGGGCCCCAGCGAGACTCTCCTGGAACTGTGGGTGCTTTCCAGTGCCCTGCAGGAGGGTGTGGGCGATGGTGGAGGGCATGCTGGGACGTGGGCAGAGGGGCCACACAGCGCAGTCGCCTGGGACTAGCCGGGCTCCTGCCTGGGGTGTGGATGCTTCCCAGGTCTGTGTCTGAGGAGCGTGGAAGTGGCATTTCTCCTAGGCCTGGCTCCCACTGGGCACTGGGGACTCGTGTGGCACGCTGCATCCACCTGCGGCTCGCCTGTCCCAGGTGACTGCTGGGGCCGCTTAGGAGAGTCACTGTCCAACAGGAAGAGTGTCTGTCCACTCCGTGCGCACTGCTGACAGATAAGTGACCACAGGAGTGGGTGGACCCACACTCATCCCAACCCAGACCCTCTGTTTCCGGCAGCCCTTGAGCCCCTGAGGGACCGCAGCATTGCCTTGGCCAGTTCTCTGCCCTTCCAGCTGTGCCTCTGGGCTGGCTCTGAGCCCAGGCCAGCGTCTTGAGCACCACTCACCCACCTCGCCCTTCCTCTCCTCTGCAGTGTCCTCCTGTGACCAGGAGCATCAGTCCGCCCTGGAGGAAGCCAAGCAGCCCAAGAACGACAACGTGGTCATCCCCGAGTGTGCACACGGCGGCCTCTACAAGCCTGTGCAGTGCCACCCGTCCACGGGGTACTGCTGGTGTGTGCTGGTGGACACCGGACGCCCCATTCCTGGCACATCCACTAGGTAAGGTGAATTCTCATAGAGACGGCAGGCAGCTTCGGGTATGGAAACAGGAATGCAGGCCCCACTCCCAGCACAGTTTCCACCTGCCACGGGCACCGGTACAGTGCCCACGGGCATGCACGGTCTGTACCCTGAGTGTCACGAGCCACGTCCTCATCCTCTGTGCCTGGACTGCCTTTGAGTGAGTGGCTTTGGCCCTTAGGAAGTGGAGGATGAATTGTCACTCGCGTCAGCGGAGGGACGGCTGGAGAGCGGGAAAAGTTCACGTTAGGCTTCCGCATCAGACGCCGCTCCACGGTGAGCAGCCGGACCACACAGAAGGTGAACACAGCTTCCTCTGAACACACAAGAGGCTCAGAGACCTGATTGCCCCAAATGGCTCTCAAATGCTTATCCTAACGTTACCACTTTAAAAAAAGTGAGAACGTGCTAAAGGCAAGAGCTATAAAAGTTCCTCGAGATCTGAAATAGAAAAAAAAATCATTCTCTCATGTTTTATGTTAGTTTGAGCAAAACAAATAATAACACCTGAAGAAGGGCTAGTTGTTCAAGAATAGCACAATCATGAGCGGATATGTTTTAACGGCTCTATGTTAGATGAATTTGATTTTTCCTAAATTTATATAGAAATATTTAACAGATATGTAGAAATAGTATTCCTCAAATGTTATCAAATTTGACCTCTGATTTCATCTCCAGTGCCTGGGGACGAGCATTCTGACATTTCCTAAATCATTTCCCTGAGTTTTTCTAGTTAACTGCCTGAGAGGCTGGAGGTGTTCAGGGACACCTGCTCCAGGAGGGGGAGCTGCCCCACCCACCCTCCAGCCGGCCAGTGAAACCTGCCCCCATGGAGCCACTTTGGAGAAATCAAAGCGGGTCCTGTGGTCAGCATGTCCCATCCCGGCTGTCCTGGATGAGCAGAGGGTGTTCTGAACCACACTCCATAGAACCAGCTGGACAGAGGGGTCCAAACAGGTCACCAAGGCATGACAGGGTTTGGAAGCAAGCGTGCTCTGTGTGGCCTAGAGACAGCATGGGTCTTTTAAAGGTTTTGATATGAAAAATGTCTTGATCCCTGTGCATACTATATAGGGAGCGCTGTTTCCTAGGAAACTTTCCTTGGAAGCATCTTTTAGGACTCTGGCTCGGTTACTGTGTGCACAAGCTGGGCGTTTGTTCCCACATTGTGCTCAGGCCAGCTGAGGCCCCGGCCCCGCTGCACAGAGGTGGCGTCCCTGGCATGCGTGTTCTTAGCGCCAGCCAAGGAAAATCTTTGTGCTGTCAAAACCAGAACTCCTCAAACTGGCCCTGGAATGGTGAGGTCAGCACTTACAGCTTTATCCCCGAAGAACCTGTAAACATTTTTATGTTATGATCTACCAGAAACCTAACACCCGCTCCCTCCGCTTCATCCACCCTGACTGCATTCCACCAGGCTTCATCCGGGTTTCAGGCCAGAAAGGAGGCCCACAGACTCTCCCTTTCCCTCTTTTCGCCTGTGGGATCCCTCCCGAAAGCCCCTGTTCTTTTGAGTTTCAGGAAAGGGCTTTAAACCAAGCCCAGTGGAGCGGGCACGTCAGAGCCTCCTGCGTTTCTATCTGCATGATGTTTCCCTTCAGTACAAGTACTGATGGTCAACGACCTTCAGACGGCGCTCCCGGGTTGAGCAAAGGTACCGAGGCGGACACCATCCAGTGCTTGGGCTTATGTTCTGCCTGGGGAATGGCCGCTGACTGAAGTCCTCAATCTCACCTGGCCCCAGAATGACGAGCTCTCCCCATTCTGAGGACCTGGGGGATCCCTGATGACTCCAGCCATCCAAAGAGGAGACTGTGAACTGCCTTCTATTCCCTTCCACTCTGCCACTGCTGCTGCCTGGCTTGCTCTGTGGCTTGTCCATGCTGTGCCTTCTAGAAGCATCATATGAAGTGATGACACTGGATTTTGGAAGAAGAAAGACTCTCTTTTTAACAGCAAAGAAAATCTTCCTCACTGACTTGGCAGGTTTCCCTTCTCTCCAATTGGTGGGAAGATTGCTGAACCCAGACCCAGGCCTGTGCCGGGTGCCAGGAAGGAGGAGGGACTCATCATGGTTTCTTGATCAGCACAAGGGCTGGGACCAGGTTCAGCCTAACCAAGGCTGGGTTTTGTGTGAGAGGAGGAGGCAGAGGGCCACCCCCAGCACCTACCAGTCCTGCAGAGAGCCAGAGGGACGAGAGTCTGTGAGGAACGAGGTGGAGTGGCGTGGGCGTGAGGTGCGGGCAGGTAGCGCGCCGGGCTAGGACCAGAGCTGGTCTGAGCCAGGCCCAGTTCTTAGGCAGAGGGCCAGGGAAACATAGTGTTGGGGAGATAGTGTGGGTCATATCACACGGGGTCACAGAGGGCCAGCTAGGGAGCCAGTGGAGCGGAGCACAGCACCTTCAGAGTCAGGGCTGGGGCGTGCTGGACTCAGCTCCCCAGGGCAGCCTCTGGTGCCATGCAGCAGAGCCGCGGGGCAACGTCTCAGGAATCCTGGAAATGGCTATACTGAGAGCGCTCCTCCAGCGTGTGAAGCCTTCTACGATCTGGCCACCACCCAGGAGCAGGGATCCAGACACCGCTCAGGAGCAGGGATGCCCCGTGAATCCTGATGATTCAGGCACCGCCCAGGAGCAGGGATGCCTGGTGAATCCTGATGATCCAGGTACCACCCAGGAGCAAGGATGCCCCGTGAATCCTGATGATCCAGGCACCGCCCAGGAGCAGAGATGCCCCATGAATCCTGATGATCCAGGCAGTGCCCAGGAGCAGGGATGCCCCGTGAATCCTAGATGATTCAGGCAGTGCCCAGGAGCAGGGATGTCCGGTGAATCCTAGATGATCCAGGTATCGCCCAGGTTCAGGGATGCCCCATGAATCCCTGGATGATCCAGGAACCGCTCAGGAACAGGGATGCCCTGTGAATCCTGATGATCCAGGCACCGCTCAGGAGCAGAGATGCCCTGTGAATCCTAAATGATCTAGGCACTGCTCAGGAGCTGGGATGCCCCGCAAATCCCTGGATGATCCAGGCAGTGCCCAGGAGCAGGGATGCCCCGTGAATCCTGGATGATCAAGCAGTGCCCAGGAGCAGGGATGCCCCGTGAATCCTGGATGATCCAGGCAGTGCCCAGGAGCAGGGATGCCCCGTGAATCCTAGATGATCCAGGCAGTGCCCAGGAGCAGGGATGCCCCGTGAATCCCTGGATGATACAGGCACTGCTCAGGAGCAGAGATGCCCCATGAATCCTGGGTGATCCAGGCACTGCTCAGGAGCTGGGATGCCCTGCAAATCCCTGGATGATCCAGGCAGTGCCCCGGAGCAGAGATGCCCCGTGAATCCTGGATGATCCAAGCAGTGCCCAGGAGCAGAGATGCCCCGTGAATTCTGGATGATCCATGCACCACCCAGGAGCAGGGATGCCCTATGAATCCTGGATGATCCAGGCAGTGCCCAGGAGCAGGGATGCCCAGTGAATCCTGATGATCCAGACACCGCTCAGGAGCAGAGATGCCCCGTGAATCCTGATGATCCAGGCACCGCCCAGCAGCAGGAATGCCCCGTGAATCCCTGGATGATCCAGGAACTGCTCAGGAGCAGGGATGCCCTGTGAATCCTGGATGATCCAGGCACCACTCAGGAGCAGAGATGCCCCGTGAATCCTAGATGATCTAGGCACCGCTCAGGAGCAGAGATGCTCCGTGAATCCCTGGATGATCCAGGCACCGCTCAGGAGCAGAGATGCCCCGTGAATCCTAGATGATCCAGGCAGTGCCCAGGAGCAGGGATGCCCCGTGAATCCTAGATGATCCAGGCAGTGCCCAGGAGCAGGGATGTCCCGTGAATTCCTGGATGATCCAGGCAGTGCCCAGGAGCAGGGATGCCCCGTGAATCCTGGATGATCCAGGCACCGCTCAGGAGCAGAGATGCCCCGTGAATCCTAGATGATCCAGGCAGTGCCCAGGAGCAGGGATGCCCTGTGAATCCCTGGATGATCCAAGCAGTGCTCAGGAGCAGGGATGCCCCACGAATCTCTGAACGATCCAGGAACCGCCCAGGACCAGGGATGCCCGGTGAAGAGGAAGGACAGAAGTGAGGCTGCCATGCAGCTCTTCTCCTGATGGAAGGAACAAGTAACCACAAGCCCATCCACAGAGGAGCTGAAATATGTAAATTCTTGGATGTGGCAAAGGCCCTGGAGGAAAATGGACAGGAGCCAGGGAGAGGGGCTGTGGGGTACAGTGTGAACACAACAGCTTGGGGCCCCTGAGACAGGATACTGGAGCCAAGGCCTGCAGAAGTTGGCAGAGCAAGGGGTGGGGAGCCCGTGGGGGGCACTGCTGTCCCCCACCACGAGGGCCCCTGGGAGCTTGAGCAGGAGCTGGCACCTCAGTTAGGTAGCTTTGGGTTTCCAGTAGTGGGATGAGGAACCTGAGCCATAGGCATGAGCACGGTGGGACTGGGTTGTCACCAAGAGGCACAGAGGCGCAGCAAGCGCAGTTTCGGTCAATGCTGTGGCTTGGTAGTGCCGCCCAGGACATGGAGTCTCTCACACCTGCCTCAACAGCTTCCCTGGGTTGGCCTTGTCCTCGGGCAGGTTCCCTCCTGGTTACAAGCTGGCTGCAGCAGATCTGGCCACCCTATAAAGATGCCACAGCACTCAGGGACACAGGAGCCTCTCTGTCTCCAAAAACCCTTTTCCTAGATGTCCCCTGGAAGATTGCATTCACGGATCATTGGGCAGCATTGGGTCAAACGCCTAGGGTTAAACCATCCATGGAAAACAGAGTTGGTATAAATTGGCTCGCACTTACCATATATGAATGCACCAAAGCTGGGCATTTGGTGGCAAGCAGCAGGCCAGCCGGGCCAGTGCTCCCTCTTGCTGCTCTGCCGTGGCTGAGCAGCCACCTCACGTGCAGCAGCCTCCCGCATGACTACTAGTGGCCTCGGTGGCCGCAGGCAGGTTCCTCACAGCACCCCTGAGTGCGGTGTTTGCTCAGGGAGGCGCTTTGTGCTTGGGACTCACACTCGGGTAGAGAACCCAAGTGCATGTTTCCCTCAACCATCTCTGTAGTTCCTGATGGGGAAGAAAATGTACAAATGCAGCAACATGGATGCACTGTCACTTAGAAGCAGCTCTCTGTTCCTCACGTCCCCATGCAAAAATGTAAGAAGCCCTGACTTTTTCCTGGATTTGCATCAAACCCAGCAAGCGTGCGTCTGGCCTCCCGGGTGGAGAGCTGCTTCCCCCTCCCAGGGCGGCGTTTCTAGCTGGATGCTCTGCACTGAGCAGGAGGGGCCTGCACTCCTCTGCTCCTCCAGGTCCTCTCGCCTTCTTATGTCAAGATCAACATCTTGGCCACAGTTGGCAGATCCCTGAAGCATGGGGCCCATGCAGCCAGGCCGGATGGAATCCAGGCCAGGAGGAGAGGGGCAGGTTTCCTCTCAGCCGCCAACCAAGGCAGGGGGAGGGTTGGAAGAGGCCACGGGACCAGTGTGGGTCAGGCTGGCTGCCAGCTGCTGCCTTAGTGCCACGGTAGAGACTTCCCTGCCACCTCGTGGTGCCAACGAAGGCTGTGTCCACTGGTGGAGAGGCAGCAGGATTGCCTGCCTGTGTCAGGGCAGCCTCTGTTCAGACTGTAGAGCTCTGGCTCCCAGGCCCTGTGCTCATGGCCACATGTGCGTGTAACTGCGCTTCTCCGGGGAAGTCAGCCTGGTGTCTGACGAGCAGCCAGAAGCCCAGAGAGGTTCCTTTTTTTTCTTTCTTTCTTTCTTTCTTTTTTTTTTTTTTTTTTTAGTACTAGTTATTGAACTCAGGAGCATTATACCTCCGAGCTACACCTCCAGCCCTATTTTTTTTTCTTTTTGCGGTACCGGGAATTGAAGCCAGGGGCATTCTACCTCCGCGCTACACCCCCGGCCCTATTTTTTTTATACTTTATTTTGAAACCGGGTCTCACAAAGTTGCGGAGGGCCTCACTAGGTAGAGAGAGAGAGAGAGAGAGAGAGACAGGGAGAGAGAGAGAGAGCTGAGGCTGGCCGCGAACCCGGATTCTCCGGTCTCCACCTCCCAAAGTACTGGGATTACAAGCGTGCGCCACCACGCCCGGCTCCTATTTTTTATTCTTTATTTTGGAACAGGTTCTCACTAAGTTGCGGAGGGCCTCACTAAGTAGCTGAGCCTGGCCATGAACCTGTGATCCTCCTGTCTCAGCCTTCCAAGTACTGAGATTACAAGCGTGTGCCACCATGCCCAGCTCCTCTGTTTCTTATACAAATGAGTTGAACACTGTTGAAAAGAATGCAGACCGATGTCCAAGCCGAGTCTTGTTTTATTTTAGGCGCTGAGTATTTCTTGAAATTGCCATTTCTGCAAATGATAAGCATTTTACTCCACTGTTTAAAAGGAGCAGAACACTGTCACTCAGTGCTAGGAATCTTAAAGCACCTCTGCTCCAAATTTGGGGAAGATCTAGAGGCATCCAGCTTACTGGTTGCTTTACCATTGGAAGATTCAACGTGGGGGTTAAAAATGCCTCATCTCTCCTCACCCCTGCGAGTGACACCACTGCTGGATTCAGAAGGGTTTCGGATGCACTACAGAAAGCTCAGATGAAGAGCTGGGCTCCCTGACACTGGAGCTGCCCAGGCGCACGGTGCACCGCTGACACTCCTAGAAACAAGATGAGCAGCGAAGGCTGGGGGCTCCATCCTGAGATTCTACCCTACCTGTCGGAGCTGGGACACCTGCTTGTCTTTTTAGAGCTCACTCTTCCATGGCGTGTGTGATCTACACAAAGAGGCTGTCAGTGAGTGGCACCGGAGAAGCCTCCGGTCTCCCAGGAGCGGCCCTCCCCACTGCGTCCAGGCCCTGAGAAGCCCGACTGTGGTCCAGCAATGGTGGTGGGGGTCGGAGCTAGGCAGGGGCCCATTGCCTGCTCCTACTCGCTGCCAAACACATGCCACCTTGACCGTCTGTCCTCTGCTGGACCCGGCCAGTCCTGCATGGGGCACAGGCCTGCAGCCCATCTGTGACACCCGGCCCACGCCAGGGGCAAAGTGTCTAGTGCAGGGGCTGTAAGCACACATCGCTGGACCCAGAAGCCGTGTGTCTGGGTTTCGGTCCCAAGCTGTCAGGCGACTGAGCCCCGGGTCCCTTGGAAATCTTTGTGGTTTGCTATTAATACCAGGGGGAAGCAGGTGGCTTTTTTTTTAAGCACTGGGACAAACATTTGTCACCTCATTCATTGAACTGAAAGTGAGTTAGTCTTTGAGTAGTGTGTCCGTGAGAAATCCTGGGTCTTTGAGACTCTGCCCACTTCCCATAGGGTCGAGCTCACCCCTACCCTTGTCCCTGCATGTGGTCCTCCCCACTCGGACCACACCCAGGATCTCATGACACAGGGCTTGACTTTCATAATGTCCTGCGGCAGTAGGAGGGGCAGAGATAGCATTTGGGAGCCACTGGTCAAGAAACCAGAGTGAGAGGCAGAGCTGTCCACCAGCGAGCTGGGGCAGGCGCTTCGTCGGGGTGACTGACAGTGACTTCGCTGGGTCACACGTCCACAGAGGTGACTTAGGTTCTCGTAACATGAGGACGGATCCCACATCCGAGCGGGGGCCGAGGCTACCTAAGGTTTGCAGGATGCTCAAGAAATGGGAGAAACTGCTCATCTTGGGTCTTAAACCAGCTGTTTCTCTTCCTCACCCCCTCCCCAGGTACGAGCAGCCCAAGTGTGACCACACGGCCAGGGCACACCCGGCCAGAGCGCGGGACCTGTTCAAGGGCCGGCAGCTGCAGGGTGAGTACTGCAGGCTGCTCCCTGGGCTGGGTCTGTGCCACCTGCAGACCTCCTGTGGGTGTGGGATGGGGGAGTACACTCACTAGGGTTCCCAGGGGCTCAGTGGCCCCGCGCCTCTGCTCTTTCCAAAGGGCATGTTTGATACAGACTTGTAGGATCCAGCAGGTAAAGCTCACAGGGCTGATTCCCATGCTGCGGCCGTACAGAGAATCCTGGGTGCTTCTGAAGTGCACAGCTGGAAGGATGCCTTGTTTTTAGCACTGAGTTAACAGTTTGAAAGCAGAGGGGTAGTTTTAACAAAACAAGAGTTCAGTCTAGGTATCATGTGAATTTAATTGCATCGGGCTATTTGAAATGAAACAGAGGCATTAAGTTTAAATTTATACTGATTAAAGCTGGGCGTGGTGGCGCACGCCCGTAATAACAGTACTTGGGAGGCTGAGACAGGAGGATTACAGGTTTGAGGCTAGCCTCAGCCACTTAGGGAGAGAACCTCAGCAATTTAGCAAGACCCTGTTTCCAAATAAAAAATAAAAATAAAAAGAACTGGGGTGTAGCTCAGAGGTAGAATGCCCCTGGGTTCTATCTCTAGTGCCAAAAAGAAAAAAAATGTACTGATTAAAAACGCATTCTTGAAAAGATGCTTCCTAACGTTGTGTCTCATCAAAAAGCACACATATGTTGGTGCTACACCAGGGACGATTACTTCAACAGTTCAGCCTAAGCTGCAGGACCCACCCACCTTCCAGGAGTCACGTGAGATTAGCGCTGGCTACAGAGTCAGGAGCCACACAGGGGAGTCCGGCCAGCTGCTCCCACGTCCCGCCAGAGTCAGGCATTCGGAGGCAGAGCTCTGACATCCTGGGGTAAATCGGATGCCATCAGTAAGGGGCTTCAAAGCTGCTTGCTACTTAGTTTAATTTTGATCTTCATTTTTTCCTTAAATATCTCCAGATTGTCTCAGAGACCATGGAAATCACTCTCTAATGTCCTCCATGTAGGGTGCGCGTTTGATCTTGGTCTTACATGGTCTGGATACATTCCCTGTCGGAAAACATTCGTGGTTCCTGCACAATTTGTCCTATCATTGATAAAGGGGGTTTTCAACTTTGAAAAGTAAAGATATTTTTCTGCTTATGAACAAAGACAGAGAAGACCAGAATGTCTACAATATACCAGTTCTTCACTCATCCATTCCCATATCTGCTCAACAGCTTTTGGGGGTGAAATAGCTAGGATAGGGAGAGCAGTGGTGCAGGCTTGGCTCCAGGGGAAGCACAGGCGCTCTCCTACCAGCACTGAGCAAGTCGCCCACGAGCTGCTCTCCATGCTGCAAGGGCTCGGCCTGGGTCCCCAGCTACTCATCTGCTACATGTCCACTCACAGTCTAGCTTTTGAGACAGGTTGGAGGAATGAGTGATGGCTTGCTTTCTGTTTCACAAATCATGCTTCTGCATCCTGGGGCGTGGAGGGAGCGAGGGATCATGAAGGTGCAATGCCAACACCACTGGGCTCCAGCTGAGCGCCTTCTCTATACAGGATGTACCTTCCAAGGTGCTCAGTCCCCGGTGGCCTCCCCGCCAGAAAAAGTGATTTCCCTCCATTATCCAGTGTAATCTCTTGCCTCTGAAATCAGGGGGTTTTGTTTGTTTGTTTGTCTGTTTTTTCTGTGCTGGGGGTGGAATCCGGGGCTTTGTGCATGCTAGGCAAGCTCTCTGCTACTGAGTTGTAAGTCAGGTTTTAATTAAGTGGATGATGTGTTTCTTAAAGAGACAATGGATTTAGCACGTGCTCCTTGCATGGAAAGCCCTCCATAAATGTTCTGGCTTTGACTGGTCTTGATCATTGTCACATAAACTCCAAACCTGGTCCTTTGCCTTCAGCACACTTCCTAAAGGATCCAAGACACATCATTTGGTGGTTGGGTTCTCTTGGGATTACACAAAGCTCCTTTACTATTGAGAAAGTGAAATGGCTTCAGGGCCTGCTTGTCCGCGTGTTGTGTCCGATGAGCCATTCGGGGTCCAGCCCGGCACGGGAAGAGGAAGGACTGTCAGTACTCACTAGGAGGCTGTCCTCACCATCCTGAGAGTGGAGGCCTCTCAGGCAAGCCGTACAAAGGTCAGCGTACTCCACACTCCCAAGATGTTTGGGAGTGCGCTGTTCATGGCCACTTCATCATTTTCATTATTTGGAGATAATTTTCCTTATTAGGAAAGAAAAACCAAGTCAGTTTTAAATGAACTCCAGGATACAGTCTGTTCCTGGTGGAGAGTAGAAGATTATTTCCAAAATAATGCAGCAACCATTGGCAAAGCGAACATATCAGATCAGACATGCGCGGATGTCTTTTCTTCTTAGCAGGTACAGTTTCTGTCTTCCGTTTCTTTTCAAAGTTTTGGTTAGGGAGAGTCCTTTATTTTCCACATTAAGCTGATAAGATTCACACACAACCACTTATTTGAGGGTTGTAGGCTGCCAAATATGTATCCACATCCTCTGTAGGCGAGTTGCAGATTTCCTAGCTCACAGCAATCGACAGTGAACGAGGACTCGGTCTTTGGAAGCCAACGTGTTGTCTTGTGATCTGAGACCAAGAGCCAGCCTTCTCCATCAGTCTGTGTGGGATCCACGGCGCTTTTTGGTGGACATGTCAGCTGGTGTCCACACAGGGTGGAGGCGATGGGTGGGGTGCATCTCAGGGGCCCTGGTCAGCCTGAGGGCAGCTCCTGTATGTCCCATCCCCACACCAGAGCCGTCCATGGGGCCCCATAGCCCACAGCTCTGGCTAGACAGGTCTCTCCACACACCGCCGACAACCTTATCCCTCTGAGACAGAGTTAAGCCATAGCGCAGAGGCTGTCACTGTCCACAGCATTGACAGCCGCCCCCAGAGCCTCCTGCAATTTCAGAAGTAATTATAACCTTTGACTCCAGTACAAACCCTCAAAGCGCCTCTTGCATTCTTTCAAGCAACATTTTAGCACCATTCTGAATTGCTTCGGAATTATTTTTGATGTTTGGAGGCAACAAGTACCTTGCTCTAAGCGTAGTTTAGGATGTTTTCCAAAAGGTAATGAGATCCTGAGCCCTGTGTTGTGCCAGGTCATGCATGGCTGGCAAGGGTGTTGGTCTTTACCTCTCCTGCAGGGAGGACGCGCAGCTGGTGGTGAGTGCGTTCTGCAGCTCTGAGGCATAGTGACAACCTGAGGTGTCACTATTCCATCTATTAAACATGTCAGCTGCTACGACTTCTGCTGTCAGATCAAATGCTGAATTTGCAGATGAGAGTCTGCTATGTTTCAGCTGAGCTGGGAACAAGGTCCTGTTCCGCTAGACACAGAGCCCTCTAATCCTGAGGACCCGGGCAGCTTGGAGAGGCGCAGGATTCCGTGCCCACGGCAGCTCGTTCCAGCATCTGCCCCCCCAAGCACAGGTCCCTGGCGCGTCTCCCTGCGGGCTAGTGGCTGGCCGGTTAGGACAGGCAGGCGGGCATGCTGTGTGTGAGAGGACTTTCCTCTTCAGAGCTATGGGTGACAGTACACCCACAGAACACTTAACGTCACTGTCTCCAGTTTGATTTCTGGATATGACAAGGGTCTTAGTGGCAGTGCTCAGAAGAGGGATCTGAGCTTTCATGATTTAATTTTCTGACCACTGAACTTGATGATTAAATATGAAATTAAATTTGTGAATGAATGTGGTCACTAACCCTTTAGAAGACCATTGCATCATTAAAAAAAGCACGGGAGAAAAGGGCCATTAGATCTGTTTCATCAAAGAGGGGCTGCTGGAGTCAAAGGCAGGTTCCAAGAGTCACCTGTCCAGTTTCCTTCCTGGAGGCCTCAGGAGACAGGACCACAGGGGCTGAAGCACCAGGGCCCTCGCAGGGAGGGGTTGGGGGTGCGCGAGATTGGAGAGCAGCTCCCGTGGGGACGGTGACAGCTGGTTCCATCTCCCAGCTGACTTACAGGGAAGTGGGAAGGGCTTTAACAGACACAGGCACACACGTACATGAGCACTCCAGCAGTATTTACTGTTTCCTCAGCAACAGCAACAAAGAATTGGCTAGGAACGTGTTGCAGAACCATAGTCGTGCAATGTGCGGCAGGGCTTTTAGTGGAGCTGTCCCTACGGTAGCGTGTTCAGTTGACAGCCCTTTACCACTTTCGAGAGAACGAGGAGAAACCTGAGAAAGTGTGGGGAAAGATTGCAGGAACCCATTGTTCACAAGAAAGTAAGAACCAACACAGGCAAACTAAAGAAACAATGATTCCCCTCCCCCAACCTGGAGGAGGACTCATAAATGCAACTGAAAAACTTCACGTTGCTTACATGAGAGCATGGGGTGTGGTTTCCATTTATTAATGCTTTGACAACCAAATGAACATAAATGGCTGCTTCATTTTCTTATGTGTTTGGCTATGCCCACCAGGGCTGCTGAGAAGGCCAAGTTCATGAAAATGTTACATATGGGATGCAGAGCAGGCGAGAGGAGGCTGGCACCGGAGAGCTCGCTCCCGTCACGTGCTTTCAAGTGAGCACGTGGGACTCTGGTGAATTAGAGGAATTCTGTGTCCTGTCCTGCACCCGGGTCTGCTTGGATGCGTCCTTCCTTTCTGCATCAGGAGCTCCCAGGTCTGGGGTGCCCCCACTATCATCTGAGGTTCTGGTGCAATTAGTCCACTGGTCCATTTCCATCCGAGAGGGTGGGCAGGCTTGCAGCCACTGCCCTGGTCGCTCCTGGGGTGCACGTGGTAAAGCCTGCTGTTGGACCGGGGTGGGCTTCTCGGCAGGGCCTGGCAGTGGTGGTGAGGGTGTGTGCTCTGTGGGCCTGTTTGCTGTGATGCTCCATTTCGCTGCCTTGCATTCTCTGAATCGTAAACAAGGGCGGCCGTGCACGGTCAGCTCTGCACTGGGCCTGCTAATTAAGTAATCACTATTAGTGGTGACTCTGGGCTGTACAGGATCCCAAAGAACCAGAGGACCAGCTGTAGAGTAAGGAGGAGCTGGAGGGCCAGCGAAGGAGGCTGGAGGGCAGGGAAGGCGGCACAGGGAAGAGGCAAGGATGCGGATATGGGAAGTTCAGACATGGGCAGGACACCACGCAGACCAGGTGGCTGGCCCCAGGCAGCCTGTAGCATCCTCTTGGGCAGCAGCCATGGCTCCCACCGCAGGGCAGGAATGCTGTGCATGGCAGGCAGCAGCGGAGGAATGCAAACGCGCTCCTGCCATACACGGACACTGGGAAGTGTAATTCTAAACAAGATGTTTAAAGTGGTTAGTGAGGTTTAAAAGTTTTAAAATTCCTAACACTCACAGGGTCCAGTTTGATTTCCTGTTTCCCAAAATTTAGTACAATAAACACCTGAATCTCAAAAAGATATCCAGGAATTTGCCAAAAAAGCCCAGAGCAGAGTGTTGGTGTCAGGCCGCCTGACACAGCGACATTCGGCTCGGTTCCGCCTTACAGTCGGGTTCTGGGCCAGCACCCTGCTGACCCTGTGTTCCATCACCCAGAATCACTTCAGAAGAAATGTGACTTGTGTTGGTTTTATTGTTTCTTCTGAAGCCAGAATGCTGAATCTCAAGGATGAATTAAAAGTTCCCTAAGATAGCAGGGGACAGTATCAATTACATCAAGATAGTGACACCCTGGTTCATTGGGCCTCTGTTGCTTTGAAAGTTATGATTATGCATAAGAGAGATGGAATAAAGTTTAGATCCATATTAATCCCGAAAAGAGCATCTGCCAGACAAATTAATAGTGTAAGCAATATCTCAGAGACAGCTGAAATAACTTGAGAACAAACTGTCCTCAAATACCACCAAATATGTTGTTTGTTGCTGCGCAATTATCATCCTATTACAAATAATTCCTATCTCTTTATTGAAGCAGTTTATCTACAATAATTAACCACTTGAAAAACCTTCCAAGTATGATCTACACTTGAAAATAACAAGTGAGCTTTTCGTCGGCCTACAACTCTGTCTTATTACTTTAGTCTCTCCTCATATTGACCTTGTTTATTGAGACTCTACAATAACCAAATTAAAACCCTCCTATAACGCAGGACATTTAATTAATTTCAGCAACTGACATGGACAAACTGTCCCAGCAGGATGGGGCCTTCTTTTGTCAGGGCACCCCTGTTTCAGGTAGGACCAGCGTGGGGCCAGTCCAGGAAGATGGGCCTCCTCCTGGATCTGAGGTTCATCCAAACATCTGTCCTTGAATAATCAACCAACGTCTGCCATCTTTAGAAAGCCTACAGTTTTAATTGTTCATTTCCTGCACCTTTTGATCCTCTTATTGTAAATAACCACTGTCCCCAACCTTGCCTAAGCTCACCCTGGTGGTTCCGGAGCTGGGCTCCTTTCTCAGGTTGGCTCTGAGCTGCGCCGGGGCCCTCACACCCTCGGGTCGGGTCCCCAGGCTGCTGGGGTTGCTGTACACTGTGTGCCATGGGGCTGGCCGTGTGCTTGCATCTGTACTGCGGGGCTCCTCCTCACAGGTAAAGCAGCTGCCTTCGGCCGTCTTCTCTCAACCTTCACTAAGTCATCGCTGCTGTTCTCACTTGAGTGTCTCATCCTTCTGGTTCCCCTGTGTTTTTAACCCCAGAGCTGCTCAGAGCCTCCTCCTTTATCTCCTCATTTGTAATTTTGAATTTTTTCTGTTAAATCTGTGAGTGAATTTCCACTGCGGAGGTGGCCCTAACCTGGAGCTCGGGGACGCAAGGCTGTGGGGACCCCGTGCCTGTTCTCCAGGACCTTGGATCCGGCAGCGAGAGAGGGGCTCAGCCTCTTACCTGCAATTCATGCCTTAAAAACCAACATTGTAGGCAACTAGAAAAACTAGGAAATACAGACTGGTGTACACAGTGCATACTAAAATTCTCCCTTTATATTGGAAATATTTTGGCAGAATTCTTACAAGCTTTTTTCCAGATATTGTGCCCTTGTGGAGAATACCTCACTCTTGCCCCAGGCAGTACTGTGAGTCGGGGTTCTCTCTGCAGCGGTAGCACCGATGCTGAGACGTGCTGGGGTGCAGGGGACCCCCTGCGCGGTGGGACGGGAAAGCCAGAGTACACAAGGTGGCTGTGACCAGGACACTCGGGCTGCTTCTTCCAGAGGGGCAGGACTGATGGAAGGGGCACAGCTGAGAGGGGAACTGAGTTATATTCCTCCTGGAAACCTAATTCTCTAAGAATTTACTTGGTAAAAGGAAGACCACCGTGCTCACAGGCATACCGTCAGGGTCAGGTGACTCTGACCCGGATGGCAGGAAACTGCTCAAAACCTGTGTCCATGAGCAGCAGGGCCCTGGACGCTTCTAGACAGCATGAGTTAAGTTTTTTCCTACTTCTCTTCTGACTTGCCAAAGGACAGTCATTCAGAAACATCAGCATTCTCCCTGCCTGGCAGGGAAGGAGGACCTGACGGCTCTGAGCTAGCTAGCGGGCTTTCAGAAATGTCAGAGATGAACGGTCGGAGTCACACCCGCAGGCTGGTATTACAGCTTTTATTCTCATCCCATTTGTCTGTCTTTCCTCTATGGTTTCCTCATTTAATTAGCGTGTTTAGAACGTGTGATCACCTCGCTTGCAGAGGAGTCTCAGGCTCGCCTCTTCCCACGCAGAGGTCTCGCGATCGGCAGGTGGACGTGTAATGGTGTTGTACTCCAGGTCCCTCAAATCCAGGGAGGATTTAACCTCCTGAGAAACCCACATCCCTGTCATGACAGCACCTTTGGGACTCCCTTCGATAAGCTCACAGAAGTGCAGGCCGTCAGCATGTCGTTTAGCACATGGCGCTATTAGATATTAACCACGCACTGCCCTTCACAGGGGAGAGGGTTGATTGAAATGCACTCATAGAAAAGTTGTCTTTGCAATTTGTCTTAAGGAGGAATCTTTCTGAAGCAAAGCACGGTACAACATGGCACCTAGAGGACAAGATATACTGGTGTCCCTCCGCTGCTCTTTGGTCTCGTGAGGTGCCACCTTGGCCCCTGCTGAGGAACAAGCTGCCCATTTTTCTCAGAAGCCCCTAGGTAGAGAAGGCTCCGGTTTCCATGGCTGTTCTATCTGCTTTTACACAGTGAGCATGGGTGCAGAGACCGCTTTAATGGTTTTCTGGCTCCATTATCCACCAGCCAGGCCATCTCTGGAGGAATCCTCTAGATAGAAGAAGCCATAGAAGTCAGTAGGGAGTCACGAAGCCAGCAGAGGCCAGTGTAGGATGTTCTAGAAGAACAGAGCAGGCTAGATGTTCATGGGGATTCGATTTGTGCCTGTTAAGGGATTTGGACTGTATCCTGTAAGAGTTTTGGCTGATATATGTATATATATTTTTAATGAAGTAAATCACCCTGGCAGCATCGTGGAGCCTGAGCTGGAGATGCCAGGACTGGGCCCTCAGAGGCAGCATGTGCCAAGACCCATGCGGATTTGTGGGGGCTGTGAGTGGGAGCTGATCAACCAAGGTAGAGCCGCGCAGTGCTGGGCGGCCCCGTGGTGTGGGAGGAAGCCCCGTAACTGACCGTCCTCATCTAAGGGGCTGGTGGGGGCACAGCCAGGGACCCCTGCAGGCCTCTGATGGTCGAGTGGACACCAGCAGCAGCAGGGGCAGCATTCCTGACAGCATGGCGGCAACGTGAGAGCCCAGAGGCGTCCTCCTCCCATGCCGACTCATCTACAACCCACAACTACGAGGGAGGCTGTGGCGTTGAATGTGCCAGCCCTGAGTACTCACTGCTCCTTGCGGCGACACGGCCAGCTCTCTAGGTCCTGCAGACTGCAGACACTGATGGGGCCGCCACAGCGACTTGATGGGACAGACCTCACAGGACCAAGTCCTTTATAGCATGTGCCACGGCGAGCAGCAGCTTCTAATGAACGCTTCCTGAGATTCATGATAGAAGGAACCGGAAGGAAAGTGTTGAAAAAGGGAACACTCAAGACACGTACACACCCAGACAGGCCCACAGACACACAAACTGACAGAAACACTAACACGTATACACAAACACATACACAGACACACACAAAAACACAGACTGACAAATACCGACACATACACATGCAGACAGGTGCACAGACACACCAAATACACCAACACACACTAACAAAAACGCACTAACACAAAGACACACACATATACAGACATATACAGACTGACACACACTGACATAGAGATGCACAAAGAAACAGACACAACACAGACTGACACTCACAGGCACGCACAGACACAAAGACACACACATACATACACCCCGACATAGACATGGACACAGACACAGACACATAGACAAGCCCAAGGACACACACAAACACAGTCAGACAGGCACACAGACAGACACTGACACACTCTAACACAACCCCCCGACATACACACAGAAGGACTCACGCACAGCACCAGCACCGTCCGTGTCTCACTGGGACGAGCTCAGGCTCACCGAGCGGGCAGTGACCTGCTCCTTCTCTGCCCTGTGTTCTGAACAGTGGATCACGTTGGCCCTGCTCCCGGGCTCTGGCCTGGTCGGCTCCGAGACTGTGTTCCTGGAGCTCCAGGCAGCGGAGGCTGCTGCGGATCCCTGATCCCTCTGAGACTTGTCGGGCCGGGCTCTGGGGAGGGAAGGACAGCACTGGACAGTGATGTCTAGGTCCCACCTCCCCTAGGCCCGGCGGGATTTGGTGCTGGGGCAGACGGGGAGCCTAGGGAGCACCCTGCCCCTCAGGGTGGAGACCCGGAGATGTTGGGGAGCGCGTGAGGCCAGGAGCCTGTCCCTGGCACGTCCTAGACTGAGACTGGTGTCACGTCACATCTCATGTTCTTGTTCCTTTTTACTTTAGTGTTTGCTTTTGGTAGTTTTGTGTTTCAAGTTCTTTGCTCTTATTAAAAATAGATAGCATGGGGTTCAAGTCTTGTAGCAAATGTCTCGCCAGCAGTCTGTCATGAGGTTTTGCCCACGCTGTCCTGGAAGGTCTGGCTTTGCTTCTCACCTCTGTGAGGGCTGGTACACAGCCAAGGCCCGAAGCAGACGTGCCTGTCCACACCACCAGCCTGTCCTCCTCGCCTTCCCGCAGCGAGGCAGCAGCGCCAATCCTCCCGCCAGGAAGGCCGGCCCACGCGGAGCAGGCAGATGGCAGCTCTGGGTCTCCTCAGCCCTGCAGGTGACAGACCTCTGAGGAGGAAGTGAGCTCTGTCCCAGGACCCTCAGGCTCCACAGTGCGGATAGCGGTCTGGCTTTCCTATTTAGCCATGACCGAAAATTGTTGGGATACGAGCTGCCTTACCAAGAAGACTAGACCCGACCGCCTGCTCCTTCTGGAACTGGAGAGTTCATTCGAGTCGCCGTAGCGAGGCCCGTGCGTGGGCTCAGGAGATGGATGTACTCACATGAAAGAGCCCACGCTGGTCAGAGGCAAGCCTGCGGTCTGGTCTGGAGGGACCAGTTCTCTCTCTCTGCAAGGGAGCTGCCTACAGTGGGCTTGGTTCCGGAGCGGCCTAGTCAGCCCTGTCCAGCATACTCCTGCCCTCCTCCTGTCAGCTCAGGGACTGGCATTTCCAGGCCGGCTGTGGCTTTCTGTTGACCTCTGCTTCCCTCTTCGTGGGAATAACTGCCCAGGTGGGCAAGGGTTCTGCACGTGGCTGGGTCAGTGAGAGGTCACCCAGGAAGTCCAGGACACAATTGCTGAAAAACCAGAGCAGACACAGTTACTAGGAAAGCTCGCCGTGTGGTTTCCCAGACTCGCCCGTGGCTACGCCGGGCTGTCTTTGCTGCCTACAGGGTTCTCCCACGTGCGTGCCGTATGCAGGGCCATGCCAGTGAGGCTGCCCGCCTTCCAATTACCACCGGAAAGAAGCGCTGGAAGCCAGTCACTCTGCACCTGATGGTTATGGTTTACTAGTGTTCCGTTTGCAAACTCCGTCTGTCATCTTGACGTGTGTCCTCGACTGGATTGTCTGGAGCTAATCAGGGCAGGCCTTGAATGGATGTGTCTTCAGCTCAGGACTGAAGCTGGCTGGCTACACCTGCTTAAGGTATTTTTTGGACTGGACTATGGTTACAGAAGCCCAGGACCTTGACTGTCCAGTCCCCGTGTGCCTGAGTGGAACCCAAGTTGCATCCTGAGGACCTGCTGGCCGCCTCTGCATGGAGACCCATTCCCTTTGTGCCTAGCTCGGTTCTTAAGACAGAGAGGCTACCAGCCACTCAGCCTACTTCAGGGAAGAGAGAGATTCCAGGCCCTAGAGTCCGGGAGGAGCAGGATAGGTGTCAAAATCTAGCCTGAGGAAAACATTTAGAGAAAATTTTCAGATGGGTGTGGTGGTACACGCCTATAATCCTGGTACTCAGGAGGCTGAGGCAGGAAGATTGCAGGTTTGAGACCAGTCTCAGCAACTTAGTGAAACTCTTAGCAACCTAGTGAAACCCTACTTCAAACCAAAAAATTTAAAAAAAGGGGTGGGACTTGATGGAGGGCTAAATGAGCAATGTGTGCATGCATGCTTCTGATGCCCTGATACTTACCAAAATGTATAACTACAATGCACCAATAAATGTAACAAATTAAAAAAATAAAAAATAAAAAAGGGGCTAGGGATGTAGCATGAAGGTAAAACACCCCTGGTACCACAAAAAAAAAAAAAGAGAGAGAAAATTTTCATGAAAGATGTGTCCCCACTTCTGACCTTCCAGCGTGCTGACTCTGACTAGCACAAGCTGAGGTGCAGTTGGACCGCCTGCCTCTCCTCTCGTGCCGCCGAGGTCAGGGTCATGCTCAGGTCGACCACTGAAGCCCCCACTGAAGCGCTTGTGGTGCTTGTCAAGAGGTGGGGAGCACTGTCCTTCCCTCGCTACAGCGCTCCACCCCCTGGGGACACAGGGGGATCCCTTTCTTCTCAGTCCCCAGGACTGGCAGCTTCTCCCTGGTGTTCAGTTCACGCTCCGAGCTCCCCTTCCTGGGGGCCGCTGGAGTCAGCCAGACGTGTGGCGCCATCGGTGTCCAGGGCGTATTCTGTGTGTTATCTGAACTCTCGGCTTTTACCAAAGTTGTTGGCCCTTGTTTGTTCTCTCTACTGAGTCCCTTCCCATTTACTTTAAAGTTATGTTACTGGGATACGGTGCTACTGGGATCCTTTAGCCTCTCCCTGGAGCTGAGCAAGCCATGCCGCCTGCACAGGCTGAGCACCAGAGAGGACTCTCACCTGCGCCTTCGCCGCTGACCCTGTTGCAGTTTAAAATAGCAAAGCCGTGGGGCACAAATCGGGACTACTGTGGAATCCGTAAGAGGGACAGTTTCACCCAGAGGTAGTGGCTTGTATTGCTATCTGTGGGCAGAATATTAAGAAGTTAGTGTGTATTTAATGACAAAATTGAAAGTGTCAAATGCCGTGATTCCGATAGTTGCTCAACGTGATCCAGTCCAAGTGAAGGATTAGATTAAAATGTGTCCTCCACACGGGCTGACTGATTGCTTCACACTGAGTTGGTTCCAGGGGCAGCCACATGCTAGCCTGAGGGAGGCCCCTGCACCCCGAGATGTGGGGCATCCCTCTGAGGCCGTGCTGTGCTGCCAGCCTGAGCTGCACCCGCCAGGGGCCTGACATTGCGGCACTCCCCTTTGCTTAGGAAACCAAGGGTCTGGTCCTGACTCGAAAGTTCCTGAAAACAGAATAGTAGCGTCTAGTTCCCCTGGGGAGAAAAGTCAGCCTCTATGGCTGCCTCCCAAATAGAGATCTAGGGCTGTAGAAAATATGCCTGCCATTAATGAATATAACCTCAAGAATATAAATACACGCTGAAGCACTGAGCGAAAGCTTTTCATTCCAAATGGGACTGGGTTTCTGTCTCTCCACGTCAGGAAGCGTTTGTGGCAGCCTGTGTAAAGAAGTCTGTGGGGTGGGTCTGTGGAAAATCTGCAGGAGATAATAAACAGAGCCTCCGTCTTACGGAACAAGCAGCGTGGAATTCAGAGAAACAGTCTAAGTTTGAAAATGTGAGCCGGGCGCGCCTGGCCAATGTAAATTACACTCTTGCTTGCCCCGTATCCCTCTTCCCGAGTCGCCGCTTCTTCCCTCCTTTGCTTGTTTAACGTGGTTTGCAAAGGGCTCGATGACCTTCACTCAGCTGCAAACTGATGGTACCTCCGCTCTCCTGAATACCTTCCCGAAGGGAGATCTCTACCCAGCTCTGCACTTGGCCCCGCATGGCAGCCCTGCTGGGGAACAGCTGCTTCCAGGGCCCTGGCCTCCACAGTCCACTCTCAGTGTGGTTGCAGTCCCCTAGTCTCCTGCCAGCCAATGGGGCATGGGTGGACGCAGTGCTGTCCCCAGTGTGACAGTCACGGAGGGCCCAGCACAGACCTTGGGCAGAGACCCTGCCCTTACTCTTGACCGGGTGGTGAGAAGGGGCTGCCATCTCTTCCCTCTTCTTTTGCACAGTGAAGGCCTCTTGGGCCCTGGCTTGCTGCCTGAGCTTTGAAGGAATATCATCAAGGGCTAGAAGAACAGCGTGCTCCTTGCTTTGCTGTCTCCTGGAGCACCTGTCTGCCATGCTCAGTCTCGTCCGTCTTCCTGACCCCCAAGAACGGGGGGGTATCCTCTCCCCCAGCTTCATGGCTGAGGACTTCACTTCATCTTTTCCAACCTAGCCTCAGTTTCCCTAAAATGTCCACGCTGTTTTCTTTTGGTTGTTCCCCCATGGGGAAGAATCAAGATGGGAGGGATGTCTCCAGGCAGGATGTCTCCTGGCTCTCTTCTGATGGCCCACCGCTCTCTCAAATAGCTTTGTGTCTCCGTGCATGACGTCCTCAGAGGTTGGGGCTGGTCTGTGGGACATTAGCTGCCTGAACTCTGTGTTCTTAGGATTTCATTAAGTTGGTCTGCTGTCAACTGGGGACTTTTAATCTGGCTCAGATTACTATACTCACAGCATTTGGCCAGAATGTCCATAGGAAGGGATCGCTGTAGCTACACATCGCCTTGTATGTGTGTCAGCACTCCGCGTGAGTACTGCCCTGGGGAATCTGAGTTGCCAGGAAATGAAATGGATCGTTCAGACCTTTATTAAACAGACACACTGCTAAGTGGGAAGCTGGGTCTGGGAGAGATGAACAAGCAATCGGGAGCTGCGCCCTAAGGTAGAGTTCTGGTCCTTGTGTGCCTGCTTGGTGTAATGAGGTTCTCTTGCTGTCCTACTGAATTGCGAGCATTCCCCGTGTTTATGGAGCTGACTTTGCCGGGCCTTCTCTGCGACCCAGGTTCCCTTTCTCTGCCCATTCACTAGCTTGAAGCGAGCAGGTGACCTGGGGGAGATCATTACACCATCGGGGCAGCACAGCTGTGCTACGAGGAAGATGCACAGCCTCTGCTCTTGCTCAGCCACGAAGCCTCAGGTCTTGAGTTCCATGGCTGCAGGTCCTCTAGGCTGGGCATTTGATAAACCCGTGGGTGGTTGTGGTATCTTTTCCTCTGCAGCTCAGGATGCTGTGCTGTGACGTCCTTAAATAGCTCCTCCTTGCTAAAGATTTGAAAGGTAGAAAGAATCTAGACAGTTTGGTCTGATCTTCAAAACTCAGCAAAATCCTATCCCAGCAACATCACCATTCAAAGCTGGGCGATGACCTGTGTGACGTTTGCGGCTGTGCGGGTGCGCCTCCGATGGCCATGGGTGTCGATGGTTGGAACTGGGAAGACAGGGAGAGCATCCCCGTCAGGTCAGCTGAGCCAGGCAGTTAGCGTCCCCAAGAAAATCGGCTTTGAACTAATTTATTACAACGGAGAAAGATGTGAGTAGACAGAGGATGGATGAGGTTCCAGGTGGGATGAATGCCTTCGGTGACAAAGCAGAGATAAGAATGAAGGACTTTGTATTTAATAAAATCAACGTGTGTTTTGGAAGAGCTTTTATTCAAGTAATTCAGAGATAGTTCGTGTCTGTTTCCCTATGTCGTTGTATCACAGCTGATTTTTAAAGGAAGGCAGGATTTCCCTCAACAGTTGAGGACTGTGGCTCCCAGCCAGGGGATTTGTATGAGCTTTCCTTTGAGAGTTCTGCTGCTTACGTGGACTCTAACACCGGAGACTCGGCCTCCTGATCCAGGGTCCCCCAGGCAGAAGGGCTGAACTGTTGTGTGCTCAGTGGTCAACAGATGCTGTGGACGCAGATACACACACAGTTTTAGAGATGCAATTACTCTGCCTAGCCCTGGCTTCATTCGCAAGTCTGGATGGAGTATACCCATCTTGACTGGTATATGTGGAGCCATCCTTGCGTCCTTGCAATGAGACCAATGCAGGATGTGCAGTGTTCTTAATATGTTATCCAATTTGTTTTGCTAATATCTGTAGTTTTCCTTCCCCGATGTGTCCTTATCTGGTTCTGATATCAGGGCAATCCTGGCTCTGTAGAATGAATTTGGAAGTATTCCCTCCCTTTTTAGTTCATGGATGACTTGAGAAGTGCTGGCAATAGTTCTTTTCTAGAGATCTGGTAGAATTCAGCTGTGAATTCAACTGGTCCTGGGGTTCTCTTTGTTGGAAGACTGTTTATTACCACTTTAATCGTATTAATTGTTATTAGTCTATTTAGGTTTTCTGTATATTCCTGGTTTAATTTTGGTAGTTTGTATGTGTCTAGAAATTTATTCATTTCTTCTAGATTTTCCAATTTATCGGAATCGAAGTTTTTAAAGTAGTCTTTAATGATCCTCTGGATTTCTGTGATGTCTGTTGTAATGTCTCCATTTCCACGTCCTATTTTATTGATTTGAGTCTTATTCTTCTTTTGGTTACTTTGGGTAAAGTTTTATCAATTTTATTTATATCCTCAAAGAACCTGAGGTAGGTGGGAAATACTCCAAGTGATGTGTGCACATATGAATGTGTCACTTTGAATCTCGTTATGATGTATAATTACATGCACCAATAAAAGTATCAAAAAGACACAAATTTTAATAAAACGAACCCAATCCTAATGACTTGGTTCTTAGAAACATTTCAGAGGTTAGAAATATTCAGTGTAGAATATTCTTAGTTTAGATTCAGTCATAGTTTCATGTCTCATTCATCAAGTTGTCAATCTGGGTCCACCTTTTTTTTTTTTTGGTTCTGGGTGGCACATCTAGACGTACAAAAAAAAAATTAAACATGGTGCGTATGTCACTTCTGAAATGTGGCCAGACTTGTGCTGCTGTGAGGTCCATGCTTCTGTGCGACCTGTGTCCCTGTGAGGCCCGTGCTTCTGTGTGATCTGTGTCTGTGACCTGTGTCCCTGTGAGGCCTGTGCTTCTGTGTTACCTGCGTCCCTGTGAGGTATGCTTCTGTATGACCTGTGTCCCTGTAAGGCCTGTGCTTCTGTGTGACCTGTGTCTGTGACCTGTGTCCCCGTGAGGCCCGTGCTTCTGTGTGACCTGTGTCCCCGTGAGGCCCATGCTTCTGTGTGACCTGTGTCCCTGTGAGGTGTGCTTCTGTATGACCTGTGTCCCTGTGAGGTGTGCTTCTGTACGACCTGTGTCCCTGTGAGTCTTGTGCTTCACCCAGCCTTTGGTCATTTGTCCAAATTCTGCCAAGTGTGTGCTGCAAAGGTGCTGTCACTCTGCCCAGAGAAAATGGAAAGAATAATGTGACAGATATTTTTTAAGGTATTTCTTTGTGTATGTCTGTGTGGCACTAGGGATTGAACCCAGGGGCATTCTACATCTGAGCTACACCCCCAGCCCTATTTTATTTTTTTATTTTGAAACAGGGTTTCACTAAGTTGCAGAGGGTCTCACTATGCTTCTGAGGCTGGCGACAAACCTGCTATCCTTCGGTCTCAGTCTCCCACATACTGGGATTACAAGTGTGCGTCACCACACCAGGCTAGAGTATTTCTTTATCAGAGCTTAAATTAACCTTTGAATTGAAAATTGTTTTAAACTGGAAATTGCTCTTAAAATGCAGAATTTCTGGCAAATATCTGGCAGGAGTTGTTGTCCACCACTAGGCTGTTCAGCATCTGTCAGGTGGTTACTTGCCGGTCGACTCAGGAAAGCGCTTTACCAGGGAGTCGCTTCTGCTGTCCTTCATTTCTGTTTCAAAATTTGAAAATGAAAGGTCACAGAGATGCAGACATGCTCCTGGTCTCTCTTCCAGTTGGATTCCTGTTATGTTCCCTAGACACCCGAGTGAAGGCCAGCTGCAGTTAAAGGGAACCCTCCACATGTCCAGAGTCACCTCTTTGTGGGATCTTCTGCTGACACCTGGACCTTGCTTGGCTGTGTGTGGCCTAGAGTTTTGTCTGGGTTTCTGAAGAGGTCATTATGACATGACCCCCAGGATGACGCTGATTCATTTTGAAGAGCTCACCTGATGGGCATGGGTGGTCTCTGCCTGTCCCTCCAGCTTCTCTTCTTCCGGGTCATGGTAGACCCTCAGGACATAGTGCCACCGCTGGGGCTGGCAGGTCTGACCATGTCCTCTGGACCAAGGGAGAGGAGAAGCGGGGAGGTCAGGAGGGAGTGGTGCTGGCCCAGGTGACCGCTGGGAGGGACCCTGTTGCTGTCCCTCAGGAGCTCGTGGCAAGGTGACTCCTTCAACAGCTCTCCTTGGATGAGCTCTGAGGCAGTGACGCAACTCGAGTTTGGTCACACATCACTTCGTGGCAGCACCTCAGGAGGATGCTTGTCCACTTAGAGTTCAGCGAAATGTGTCCTCATGCGAAATCAAATCAAGGTCATTAGAGCCCAAAATAGGACTTGCAAGTGGAAATTACATTCATTGGAAGCTTATTTTCTATGATAGCCGTGAGTGAATTTTTAGAGGTTTATGATCTTAAAAACATACAAGTTCATCTTGTTAAGCTTTATGCTCTTCCTTAAATTCCTTATAAAAAAATCCAAAGTGCTAATATTGCCCAGCAAACTGCTGACAGTAAAGAAAAGTGAACTTGGAGTTTGGAAAGAAACGTTTCCGTTTGACTTGAAAGCGTTCCTGAAAGTGTACACGCGGGAAGAAGAAACAGAACAGCCTGAGCCATCTACTGCCAGGGGGGCGGCTTCTCTCTGCTTTTACTTTGTGGATATTTGGTGCCGTGGCCAGGAAGGAGCAGCGCTATGTGCTCTTTGCTCCCGGCCTCCCCAAGGATGGGAGTCCAAGGGTGGTGACCCTGCCGGGCCACTTGATGGCTAGTCTATGACTGGGCTATGCCAGCAGGAATCACAAGACACCCTGATCTGGCCAGATGAGTGCTTATATTGAGCACCTGTCCACACAGCGGGGCTTCCAACAGTGTCAACCCCGAAGCCACTAGTTCCATCATGGTTTTCATTATGTTTGTAGGAGTATTATTAGCATTACTATTATTATATTACTATTGTCTTTGTAGACATGAAAAGCCTTTTAATTGGCAGCTGTGAGCATGGTGACCAGCACTGACTTCCCTCCTAAGGGAGGCAGATGCTTGGAGAAATATCGAGAAAAAGTGACCCAAAGCCTGGAATGTTTTCCCTGCCATGTGGTAGTTGAAAGTGCATGGGTCATCATGAGCAGTGTATCTGTCATGGAATGCTGAGGAGGGGTGCTTAGGGACAAGTGTACAGCCCTGCAGGGTGGTCTCTGAGTTCCAAACCATCAAGCTTGGGGAAAACATAGTGGTCAGGTTCTAGTGTGCAGAGAAACTATGAAGATACACGCTGCACCCCTTTTATACACTACAGGGACTTGTGGATTTTAAAATACAAGTGCCTGAAGAAACTCTCCTACTAGTCCAGTGATTTCCCTATGTCTGAACATGTATAGAAAGCTAGACATTAAGAAGACATGTGCTAACTGTAAGGTGGTCTCCTACCCATTCATGAGCTGCTCCCCACTTTCATTGTGTCACACCTCACCAGATTTCAAGTTATCTGGGGCCACCACCTCACCTTGCCAGGATGGGAACCTGAGAGGGCAGAGACTTGGTCTGTTGTGCCCTTGAGGCAGCATGATGAGAATGCAACAGTGATGAGAACATAAAATACATGTTGACTGATGAGCACCATGCATGGTCCTCCTCCATCCCAGCTGGGCCACGTGGAGTTCTCCACAGTATAACTTGTCTTCACTTCTCCACTAAATTGGAGTGTGACTTCAGCCTCAACTTTTCTCTCTCTCTTATATCAATGTACTTACTAGTTTGCCAGGTTGTTGAGAAGTATGGTGATGGGTAAAAGCTGTGTGTTGGAAAAGTATGTACAAACACCATGTGTAAAGTTCTCTGTGGCCAAGTAGGATGCTCTGGCCCCTGCATCTGCAGATCTGTCACCCTAGTAGCATGCCCTGGACCCTATGGACCCAGATGTGTTGGTGGAGAATGCATAAAGAAAATCTGTGCCTGAAAAAACCTAGAAGCTCAACATTTAATAAACAAAAATTCAGCATGCAGAAAGAAGGGGATATTTTGGCTGGGTATGAAAATGTGAGATTGCAGTGCTATTTAATTGGTGGCAATGTCATAATCTGAAATAGACTTCAAACTCAACAAATGTCAACAAACTCAAAGTGCAAAACATGATAGCACCCGTTTGTGGGGTTTAGCTGTAGGACTTCTCTACATTTTTCTGTTTGTTCCTCATGTGCCCTTTACTGCAGAGAATGAAGGTATTCATTAACTTTCTGTCACTGTGACTGAAATACCTGACAAAAACAACTTAGAAGAGGGAACGTTTATTTTGGCTCATGATTTCAAAAGTTCAGTCTATAGTCAGCTGGCTCCGAGGTGGAAACATCATGGCAGCGGGGCATAGTGAAGGAAAGCTGCTCAGCTCTTGGCAGCCATGAAGCAGAAAGAAAGAGGAAGAGAGAGAAAGGGGCCAGGGACAGATATAGTCCAAGGCCACGCCCCCAGTGACCCACTTCCTCTAGCCACACTCCACCTGCCTACAGTTACCACCCAGTAAATCCACTCCAATTATTAATCCATCAAAATGATTAATCCACTGATGATGTTAGAGCCCTCATGATTCAATGGTTTCATCTCTGAACATGCTGCATTGTGAGGTTTTGGGGAACAGTGCATATCCTAACTATAACAGAAGGCTCTTCCTTTTTTTTTTCTCTATTAGATTGTTACATTTTAAATTGTAAAGAGGAGTATCCATGCATTTTTATTTTTAGTTTTTCTTATCATTGATCAACCAAATAAATGTGCCACGATTTGCTCTCACCAGCAGATGAAAAGAACTTCCTACCCGGATACAGAGTTCTCTCCTTGACGTGCACGCAGAGCATGTTTCTGAATAAGGCATCGGTGATGCTTCAGGTCAGGGAGAAATTCTGCTTGGACCTGGAGATCTTTCCAAGCATTCAGTAACCCAGAAGGAATACACCAAGCCTTTGCCTTATGTTTAATATCTACTTTGAAGAATAAGTAATTTAGAAGGAATACAAACTACTTACTGCATATAGTGCTAGAGATATTTTGTATTAAATAGATGTAAAGTCTTGGTGCCTAAAATTCCTCCCAGAGCTAGCAAGCTGAAGAGTCTACTGGTCTTGGGGCAAAATTAAGAGGCAGCGGAAGATCTTGTTTTCTAGTCCGTTTGTAACTCACAGTTTTCTTATTACCTTGGGGAAATGGCACAAAACCAGGCTATTCTCAACTTTTTCTGTAATAAATCCTTAAAGCCCTGGGAGAAAGACTGGCCTAGTGTGCATTTGAAATCCATGGGAAAAGGGCTTTTGACAGAAAGGGAAACCATAGTCCTTGTTATGATTAAATTCACAACCTCAGGTTTTGGCATTGGATAGAGAATTTTCAACCCACTTGGGTCCTTCTCTCTCTTTTTCTTTTTCTTTTTCTTTATTCTCAGGCCAGCACACGGGTCTCAGAGAGTACCCAGTACCTCCATTAAAGTTCTGACCAAGTCTATAAAAATATGACCCCTCCAGACCCTTCCACCCAGAGGTTCCAGGCTGAGAGCAGAGGAGGCATGGACACCTGCATCCTGTCCACCCCTTCACAGCCTCCCCAGATGCCTAGGGATGGTTCTGCATAGACCGTGGGAGGGGATCCTGGTCAGAATCCAGAGAAATACATTTCCTTTCCTTCCCAGTGATAGACTTAACCTTGCGGGTATGTCCCCTGGACGGATGAGTCAGAGTGCAGCTAAGTATTAGACAGAAATTACTTGTCTTCCAAATCAGAGGAGTCAGAACTCCGAGTCGATGAACAGCTGATTGCAAATGGCATGAATACAAGTGGGTCTCACACACACAGGCCCAGCCCTAGATCTGGAAAAGTTAGAAAAGGGTATTATTTTCATGATTTATTCCTTTTTATTCATTTCTTATCTGCATTACTGTTTTCTTCATTTGAAATAATAAACATAAAACCAGGTGGACAAAGATTTCAGGCCACTGTTCCATGCTTCAAAGCTAGACTGGTGGTTCTCAGTAACCCCGGACCTTCCCATTCAGGAGGTCACAGCTGTACTCTCCAGGCCCCTCCATAAACCAGATCCCATCCCATCCCCACCCAACAGTCCCGCAGGCCTGGACATGCTGGTGTGTCACCATGGTTGGCCAACATGGGTCCAGAAACATGGGGTATGATCATGTGATCTCATCTCTTGATAAATGTTTGAGAAACCGCCTCTCTTTCACCTTTTCTTACCCCTGGATTTTGGGTTCCTTTTGGCAAAGATATAGAGTATGCTAATCACAAGGAAAAAGTGAAAGTTACTTACCACGATTTGAAGAGGAGGTCCATGAGGTGCTGGATGGAGTCACTGGGAACACATCAATTTGTGTTTGAAAGAAAAAAAGGAAAAGAAGAAACACATAAGAAAAGTTATTGTAATTAGAACTTATTTAATTCAAAAACAGTTTTTGTTTTTAAAATAAAAGTGTTTTAGCACAGTGGCTCACACCTGTAAGCCCAGCACTTGGGAGGTCGAGACAGGAGGATACCAGGTACAAGGCCAGCCTCAGCAACCTAGCGATACATAGTTTAAAAAAAAATAGGGCTGGGGGTGTAGCTCAGCCACAGAATGCCCTTGGGTTCAACCCCCAGTACCAAAAAAGTAAATAAATGAATAAAGGTATTTCATAGAAAGTGCAGAACACATTCATTTTGAAAGATAAAAAGTCAAATAATTTTTTTTAAAACATCAGAATATGAACTAGGTTCCCAAGAAGGTAACAAGGAGGTGCCAGGCGTCCCGGGGATTGGCAGGTGCATTGCCAGCATGAGGACCGGCGACAGAGCCCCAGTGTCTTCACAGAAGCAGCAGCGGGCGTCAGGCATTTCTCTCGGGCTTTGGGGGGCGCATGGGGCAGGGAGCATCGCAGGCCAGCTGTTCTCATTTCTCTCTCTTTCTCTCTCTGTCTCTCTGTCTCTGTCTCTCTCTGTCTCTCTCTCTCTCTCTCTCTGTCTCTGTCTGTCTCTGTCTCTCTCTCTCTCTCTCTCCCTCTCTCTCTCTCTCTCTCCCTTGTTATCTTGCCACAGGCCTACGACTAAATTGGTGCAGTAATTCTGCTCCTAACCCTGAGGAGCACACTTTGGTGTCCTTTCTCGCCATGGACATTGCTTTAATGGACTGTTTATTCCTCTCTGATTTTGAGCCAGGCAGGAGGGCCGCTCGCCACACATGCAGGCTTTTTGTTGTTTTGGTATTAGGGATTGAATCCAGGGGCATTCCATTTCTGAGCTACACCCACAGCCCTTTATATATTTTATTATTTTATTTTATTTTATTTATTTTATTTTATTAAGACAAGGTCTCACTAAGTTGTGGAGGGCCTCACTAAGTTGCAGATGGCCTTGCTAAGTTGCTAAGGCTGGCCTTAAAACTGGGATCCTTCTGTCTCAGCCTCCCAAGTCCTGAGATTACAGGTGTGTGCCACCACATCTAGCTTACCTGCAGGTTTTTAGACAGTGCCTTGCACTTCCTGACCTAGTGAGGTTTGTGTACTCTGGAGACCCAGGCTGAAGTCCTCCAACCCTGAACTGGGGTCCCACTCCAACCCTGGCACCAGTACTCTGCCCTCTGCTGGGAGTCCTCTCCTGAGCCCGCCTCTCATCCGTCACAGGACTGAGCCCTCTGTCTCTTCTGCTAGCTTGTGTATCCAGAACAGTCCGTTGGGGTCCCCTCTGTGTCCAGAGGACATCACAGTGAGGAAGCCGGGAGGCCATCCTGGGTGGCGAGCTGGGGGCGGCGATGAGGGCTTGGGCGTGAGGATGTGTGGGGGCACTCATGGAAAGGAACGATCCCAGAGTGAGTGGGCAGCTCTTGCTTTATCCTGAATGCGAGGTGAGGAGACTGTCTCAGACATGGAGGGGCAGACAGGAGGGCAGGAAATTCCAAGAATTTCCTGAGCAAGAGGGAGAAAGGGCTGGCGATTGAGGGGCACTTTGCCTGTGAAATGTATTTATTGTGGAATGTTAGCATTGGATAGACTGAATTATTGAATTACCCCTGGACTCTGAGACTCCACGTATGGTCGGCTCCGGGGCTTGTCAGCACTAACTCCCACTGAAGGGCGTCGAGTGGATGTCTGTGTAGATGTGCGGCTCCAGGGCCAGTGGGACTGAGGGTCCCTGGTCCCTGCTCACCTGGACTGCAGCACTGGCTCCTTGTCCTCTAGCAGCAGGATCTTGCTATGTTTTGTCACCTTTCTCACATCAGCTGTCCCTGGTGTGAGACCGGGATAGTGACACCGAGGATTGCCGCTTTAATAAACGAGACACTATACCTGTGACCCTTAGTCTCACAAATCAGTTCAATAAATGTCAGCTATTGCGCTTACTACTAACTGACTCCAAATCAATTCCTACATACTGCAATGTGCGATGCCTGTTTGAATTAGCTCCTTCACAGGAAGGTTGCCCCACATACTAATTTCCAAACAGTGAAAGCTTTCTTTCCATTGTAGAGAAAAATCTGTTATACTTGGTGAATTCTGTGAACAATGAAAGAAGTGTACTTTTTTTTTTTCAGGTTGTCCTGGTGCCAAAAAGCATGAGTTTCTGACAAGTGTCCTGGACGCGCTGTCCACAGACATGGTCCACGCCGTCTCAGACCCGTCCTCCTCCTCTGGCAGGTATGCCGGACTTCGCCACAGAGCCAGGGACTGGCAAGGAGCCCAGGGATTTGAGGAAACCTGGAAAGCTCACAGTCGGCCTACGCATTAGCTATTCGAGACTGGAAACCTTATTTGAATATAGTAGGGTCTAAAAGAACAGAGCCCTCCTCCAAACCAGGAGGTTGCTTGGCAGAAGCCTGGCGCTTTGTGCTTCGTTTCCAGGGGTCCCTGGGGGCTCACGGGGAGGGTTGAAGAGAGAAAAGCACCAACTTCACATCCCCTTGTGCTTTGGGGTTGCATTTCAGAGCCATCCGTCGGAATTTAAATAGTTTGGAGGAAATGCTCAACTTAAAATTCTCAAAATGTGGTTTATTTATGGTGGCAAAAATAGGTGGCACATAAAGTTGACCCTCTTACAGAGATTTGGTGGCTTCGATCAGGTTCACTCTACAGACCCCAGAGTGGTTCTCTTGCATGAACTATAGACCTGCCTGAGGCCTGAGTGCTACATCACACCCACATCCGCAGGGGAACCGTGTGGCTCTCCACCCCACAGATAACCCAGGAGGATGGAGGCGCCCCAAGTGTGGTTGCCATGGCAACCCAAGCACCTGCTATCGCCCCTGATAAGCAATAACATATATGTGTATTTTAAAGACATCTTTTCTGGTGGAGATTTTAGCATTTCTATTTCCTTAAAGGATTGGCCATCCTCCCCTCCTGTCCCCAAGCGATCAACTGTCCCATCCTCCCAAGACGATATAAAGCAAAAAGACCTTCACCTTGTATCTTTGCTAAAGAAGGCTGGAGGAAGAGGCGAAGCTAATGGGAACTGTCACAATTGGGCGGTAAATTAAATCAAACAAAAAATCACCGAGATTTCAACTTTGCATCGCACATTTTTGGCGAGGAGGCTCTTACCTGAAAATGCAGCGAATCAATTGCTATCTTGGAACAGAAAAGAAAAGGATAGGATAGGATAGGATAGGATAGAACAGAACAGAACAGAACAGAACAGAATAGAATAGAATCGAATCGAATCTGAGCACTAGGAAGTAGAGTGCCCTGATTCCAGGGACTTTCAGTGTCTTACTCTTGGGTGGGCAAGCGCATGGACTGTACGGTCCAACAGCCCCCAGGGAAGGGCCAGCAAGCAGGACGCCCCTTCACCTGGGTGAGAAGGTGAAGCTACCAATCAGCACAGTGACAAGATGTGACCTGAAGCCAGCCTGAGAGGGGAGTTTTGACTTAGTTCTTAAAATACCAAGTTTTTTTTTTAATTCAAGGGAAATTGTCTAGTTTTGACTTTGAAATGTTTGGTTTGCATTTTTCGATATGCCTTCCATATTCATGTACATCTACATACCTATGATGACCGCATTGAGAGAGTGGACACCCACAGGGTCCAGAAGTCACAGCAGGATGTAGGCGGCTGAGCCCACCTGCTGGTGCTGTGGCATCTGGTGTCCAGGACAGACGCGTTTGTCCTTAAGGACTTGGCCAAGCTCGTGCCTGCCGTGCACACATTCAGTGTGGCATCTGTCATCCCAACGCCACCCTGAAAGGCCTTTGCTAGGCGCCTCTTCCTCCGCTATTTTGCAGTCGACCTACATACTGGTTAGTGCGCGCGGGCTTGGGCAGCAGGGCTGTGGCAGCCCTTGAATCCTGACGCCACTGTGTTCCTTCCAGGCTCTCAGAACCAGACCCCAGCCACACCCTGGAGGAGAGGGTGGTGCACTGGTACTTCAAACTGCTTGACAAGAACTCCAGCGGGGACATCGGCAAGAAGGAGATTAAACCCTTCAAGAGGTTCCTTCGGAAAAAATCCAAGCCCAAAAAGTGTGTGAAGAAGTTTGTGGAGTACTGCGACGTGAACAACGACAAGGCCATCTCCGTACAGGAGCTGACGGGCTGCCTGGGAGCCAGCAAGGAGGAGGGGAAGGCCAGCCCGCGGAAGCGCCACAGTAAGCCCTCCCAGTCCCACATCCCCACGTCCATCCGTCACTGTCCCTGGGGTCCACTTCCTGACTCTATGGAAAGCCTAGGGTCTGAGGGTGTTTGAAAATGCAACATGCAGGCCACCTGCCTGCCGAAATAGTAATGGACACTCAGCCGCTTGCACCTGCCCAGGAGAGTGACAGGTGGACAGGGCTGAGTCTGACCTTGTTCAAATCAGGGCCTGTGGGTGGACGACTTTCCAAACAGGTTTTGCCTTTCAAAGTTTGAAGTGTGAATCTGGTAACCATAGGAATAACTCTGCCCCATTCATGAACTCCAACCAAATGTTCGGGCCGGTTTAGAAGTAGAAAAATAAGTGAGGTCATCCAGACCCACTGTTTAGGGGTCTTAACTGCTTAGCAGAGAATGTCTTCCTATATGGGCCTGACCCCATAACCAGCAGTCACAGGGAGAGAGAGAGGACCCCAGAGAGTTGGAGCCGAGACTCTCAGCAGCATCAGGTATGGGAAAGTGGGGTCCGAGCCTCAGCACCCTGGTCCAGAACAGGCTGCTGGCCACAGGTGCATGCGAGGAAAGCCACTGCTCCTCCCGTGAGCCCCACAATCTCTAGTCCTCCACTCTGCTTTAGTTTTCTCCTCAGCACTACAACCTTCCAGATATTTTATCATCTTTTTATTCTTTCATGTCATCTCCACCCTGGTGGTTCCTCCTTTATGCAGTGAGAGTGCTGGGTAGGATGGGAAGACCCCTCACACAGCTGGCATGGACATGGAGCTCTGCAATTCTGTGATTAGCTATGTAACACACCTGGTAAACGTTTAGTCAGCAGACTCACTACTGTGACCCAAGATACCCCATGACCACAACTTAGAGGAGGGGATATTTATTTGCTCACAGTTCTGGGGATTTCAGAGGGTTCAGTCCATGTTGGGCACGGTCACATCTGTGGAGCTCAGGGCATGGCGATGGGAAGCAGAGAGAGTGAGAGAGAGCGTGAGCAGAGGGGCTCTACTCTCACATCATGGAGGCTAAAAGCAGAAGAAGAGTGAGAGGGGGTACACCCATATATGTATGTGTGTGTATATAGAATCCCTAAGGCCACACCCCCAGTGACCCACCTCCTTCAGTCATACCCCATCTGCCTAGGTTCCCACCCAATAAATCCATTAATTCATTAATGATTTTATCCAACTATAATGGATTTATTAACTGATGAGATGGGAACCCTCATGATTCAATCATTTCACCTCTGAACATTTTTGCATTAATATATGAGCTCTATATCCAAACCACACCACCTGGGAACACAGCTGCATCGAATGAGTTCCAGAGCACGGGTCTGTTGTGTTCTTTATGGAGCTGCACATGAGCTGGGCACCTCTCCCAGAGCTGGGCTGCAGGCTCCTGGGCGGCAGCAGTGATTTGATCCTGTGTCTACATCCCAGGATTTACCACGACTGTCCCTCAGCACTGTGCAGCCCAATTAGAGTCCCCCTGGATCTCTGTCACAGTGAAGTGCGTCTCGCTACTTTCTTTTCGAGAAGTTCATGCTGAAAGCACTGGGCTTGGTCTTGAAGATTGCTGTTTGAGGTCTCTGCATCCCTTTGCTTCACATCCTCCTGGCTATACCTTGACAGAGGCCTGGTGGTAAAGCAGGAGGCTGGAGGACGGTGCTTAGGAGGTGGCCAGGCCCTGCTGCCACTGGACAGGGGTTGGATGGAGAGGTGTGTCATGACTTTAGACTCTCTGTGTCTATCAAGGACTCTGGCCAGCGCAGGAGGAGCTGGCCTGAAACAAGAGTCTTAGGAGGAGGTGAACTCAGTCCTGGTGGTGAGCCCCAGGGCATGAGGCAGCGCACGTGACAACCTGGGACAGGGATGCGTCAATGGCCACCCCAGGACGGCAGAGGGCTGACAGTCAAGCCTGCCTCAGCTTGAGGCTGCGTTCATCCTGGCTGAGGTCTGGGAGAAGGTGAAGGAACAGGACAGATATCAGCAGCTGAGTGTGTCAAGTGTCCCCAGCACTGTGGCCCTGTCTTCCTGGACCGCCGCCACAAGACCAGGCTGGCGCAGGCAGCACTCGCTGTAGGGTCTCCTTCCTCCACACCGAGTGCACCTACGGCCCTCAGGAATCGTATGGAAACCCAAATGCGCCTTCTTGGCTGCTGCACCTTGTGCTGGCTCCGCGCCTTCACCCGTCCTGGATGCTGGCTCCGCCAGCGATTCTGGGCTCCTCTCTTCTTGACACTGCTCTTCGCCTGGGCCAGGGCTGTCTCCGCACCTCTGCCTTGCTTTTTCTTTGATGTCGGCTGCTACTAAGATCCCAGGACACTGGTGACCCATGGCCATTTTAGAAACAAAACCCACAGCAGGGTCAGCTGGGAAGCCCCAAGGGATCCACAGAGAGCAGGAGGGCTCTGCTCTGTGGGCGGGGTCATGGTCTACAAATCTCTTAAAGCTGAAGTGGATGTAGAGCCTCTGTCGGGGAGAGGGGAGGGGGAGTTCCAGCAATCATGGGTCTTTGAGTAGAGTGATGGCCCCCGGAGCTGAGACTATTGTGGCAGGGTTTGGAAAGGGCTTAGGGTCCCCTCAAATAGTTTCAAGATGCTTTCTGCAGCAGTGGAGAACATGTCCCCCCAAGGGCACTCCACCACTCCACCCACTCTCGGGCTTCTTGCAGGCTTCCCCATCCTGTCCACAGTGCAGCATGGCCCAGGCTGTGACTGTTGGGCCACCTTGTGGCCTGGTCAGCCTCAGAGTGATCAAGAGGTCTGTGTGCTTTGCTTCGGCATCAGGACTGGCTGGGGTTTAGCACCATCTGTGCTGACTCCTGCAGAGTCAGCGCCAGGGGTCGGCATGCTGCCCACAGCACAGGGAGGGGACAGCACCCACGGTCAGCCTCAGGCGGTGGGGTGTGAGCCTGGGCTCTAGAGCTGCTCTGCTCTTAAGATGATGACCGTCATTTGTTCATTTATCAAAGAGGTTGCTATCTGTGTTGAATTGCAGGGTGGAGGGGTGCTGAGTCTGAGATGTCATGTTTTGTAGAGAAAAGCATTAAAATGCAACCTGATAATGGCATGGTGGTTTGGCCAAACACTGTGTGTAGAGGAGAGTGCATATACTGTGGCCCTCGGAAAAGTCTCAGTGCACACAGGATCTGAGCCTGTGCTTAGCAGCTCCCAGGACAAGGAGGGATAAGCCAGACCCCCAGCACCTCAACAACAGGCTAGTCCTCGATCCTCCAGGACATCTCAAAATCAGTGTCCACACCACTGGGTCAGAGACAGCGGCACAAACTACAGCTGTGAAATCATTTCCAGAGAACAGCGTTGTTGAGACAGCCACACCCCTGCAAGCCAGAGGTGCTCAGGGATCCCTGAGCGGCTCAGCAAAGGTTGCCCTGTGTGGAAAACAGAGTAGGACGCTGGTCTTCCTGAAAGTGCAGCCATCCTGCCTCTGCCCTGGAGATGGGACAGCGGAGACGTTGGATGGCTGCCAACAAGGGCAGGTGGCAGGTGTGAGCCCCAGGGGTGCTGCTTTTCTGTATCATTTGTGTCCCCGTGTCTCAAGGTGATGGAAGACCTTAGATGGACGGCCAAGATGGAGCTTGGCTGTGAAATCATTACTGTGCACTTGGCACAGTGCACAGTAATCCCCAAAGCCACGGGGCTGGTGAGGCTTTGGGGAGTGAATGTGGCAAAAGAGAGTGGGCCTAGGCCCCTCTGAAGTGAGAGGCAGGGGACAAGGACAAACCACCCCAAACCGGCCCTTCACAGAAGCCAGCGGCTCTTATCACAACCACAGTCAGATCACCGGTCTAATTAAGACTTTAATGGATCCCACCTCATTTTGAGGGAGAAGGAAAGTTCGTTCAATATCTATGGCATTCTTCATGTGAACCCCCACTTCCCCCACTTCTGGTGTCCCCCGCCTCTCCTGTCACTCCACCTGGCCTGTGCTGGCCTCCTCCAGCCCTCCAGGTGAGCCCGGGGTGCTCTCCTGCCAGGTACCTGCATGGCTGTCTTCCCACGTCCCCACGTCTTCACTCATCGTCTTTCCAGCCAGGACTTCCCTGGACCCCCATCTAGCACTGCGCCTTGCGTGGCCCCACAAGGTCTACTCCTCTGCTTGCTTTAGCTTTTCTCCTCAGGACTAGAACCTTCCACGTACTTTACGCTGTTTTCCTACTTCGTTCCATTTCTACCCTAAGGAGTTCAGGGTCCATGGGATCTGTAGCCCAGCTATGGTGCCTGACACCACCAGGGGCTCAAGAAACATCCGTCAAAGAAAGAATGCATCCCCTGGAGTTCATGATCAGTGAGATGACAGCCTAAATATGAGGCCCTGCCTGGAATCTTAGAAAGCAGTGTGTGGATGTGTGTTGTTCTGCGGGTTGGAAGGTGCCCCTCAAACTCATGTGTTGATTGCAACATAGCAAGGTTCAGAGGTGGGACACGGCTGAAGGAGGGTGGTCATGGGGGCGTGGCCTTGGGTGTAAACGTGTCCCTGGCCCCTTCCTCTCCCTCACTGTGCTCCTGGCTGCCATGAGAGTGGCTTGGGAGCAGCTTGCCTCCACCACACCCTGCCACCATGATGCTTCTGCCTTGGAACCAGCCGACCATGGACTGAACCTCTCAAACCATCAGCCCAGAAATCTTTCCTCCTCTGACTTGTTCTTGTCAGGTATTTTAGTTACAGTGACTAGAAGCTAACTAATACAGCATATACTTTAAGGGCTAGGGCATTTAACTATAAGTGTCCACTCACAGAGGCCCTTTGTAGGGAAATGTACCTGGTGCCATCGAGAGCGAGCTGCAGAAAAGCTCTAGCTACGTGAAGACCTCGAGCCCCTTACTTAATTTTATTTATTTATTTAGTTATTTAGTTAGTTAGTTAGTTGGCCATGGGATTTGAACCCAGGGGCATTCTACCTCCGAGCTACCCTCCCCAGCCCTTTTTTATTTTTTATTTTTAAACAGGGTCTTGCTAAGTTGCTAGGGCTGGGCTCAAACCTGTGATCCTCCTGTCTCAGGCTCCCAAGTACTGGGATTGCATGTGTGTACCACCACATACAGCCCCTTGTTTTAGACAAGTAGTAAGAAGTTCCTTGACCGAGTGTGCATGCTCCATGCAGAATCTGCTTGGGCCAACATCATGAAGAACTAGGAATCTGTCTCAAAATCCCACCTCCCCGGCACAGAGGCGTGGGTGCTGTGCACTGGTTCAAGTACCCTATTCAATTAAATGTCCTGTGTCCATCTATAGGTTCTACAGGTTTAATATATAGTGTGTGAATATAATTTTGAGGTGCATATGGCCAGGAGATAAGAGGACTGCCATTGAAAAGACATGTGAGACTCAGAGGTCCCGAGACTGGGGGTCAGCGGCCACCATGCCATGCAGGGCCACATGGGGAGCCTGGGGAGGGTTGGGAGGAGAGGCAGTGGGAGATGGCGGCACAAGCCTGTGCCCTGGCCTCTGTGGGAGGAGCAGGTAAGGCGGCATGAGCAGGCTGCCCTGAGAGGAGATGGTGTGTAGGCAGGACGGGTCATTTACCTAGGAAAGGCAGGCTCTGCACCATCTCTGGGAGTTGGCTCCCTTCACGGTCAGCAGGACCCCAGATGTCAAAGCGTAAGATACAGAAAATAAGGGACAGGGTTGCCACACCTGCTTTCAAGAGCCTGGCCCCACTGACTGGACTCTATAATCCTCCATGGACCAGCTGTTCCTTAGTTCTTGGAAGCTGGCGGTAAGGACTGTGGTGGGTGACGCCTCCTGATGGATAGTGATCCTTCCTTCCCAAGCTGCTCCACATCACTCCTGCTAACGCTGGGTGGAAACTTGACTTTGAAGAATACAAGGAGCTCCCAGCAGCGGTGGGAAGGGTGTTGTGAGGGAATAGTTCATCACCGCAGCCTTGATGGATGTGTAGAACCTGACTTACACGCCCGCCACCTTTCCCGGGCTGTGCTGCACAGGGAACGGCCGGGACTCTCAGGAGATCAGGATTACTCACATCCCTGGGGTTCATGGCAGCTGCAGGCTGCATCCTGCTGCAGGGTGGGGTCCTCTGCACGGCCCTGGGAAGATGCCAAGCGACCCACAAGGCTGCGGGCAAGCGCATGCTCAGAGGTGGAGGGGCCATGTCCTCTCCCCTGCTGGCCGGGCCTGAAAAGGACAGGGATGTCCACACGCCCCCATGAGCATGGGAGAGTATAGTCCCGTCCCAGGGAAGAGGGCACGTGCCTCAGGGGAGTGCCACACCACCTCTCTCGATTCTGTTTCCATGTATTAGAAATATTTAAAATACTGCAGATGTTTGAGTTGTCTTCTTCAGGTCCCTGTGAACAAGTGGATGTCTGAGTTTTATTGTCTTATTAGTGAGTAAAAAGAAAACACCTGGTCCTCACCCCCATCAACCCAAATATGTATCATTTGGAAAAATTGGAAATTTGGCTAAAAAGGGGCATGGAGGATCTGAATACATATTTAATTGATCTTACAACCTTTTATTTCCCTTGCAGAATTTCTAAAGTTTTCTTCATACTTTTTTCTCAATTTTATTGACAGTTATTTTTTCCTACTCCATGTAGTTTGAAATAGTGAAAATTCAGAAAAAACAAAAATTCAGAAAAAACAAAAATTCAGAAATGGATGAGTTGGAATATTCTAAATATCCAAAATGTTTCCAGTTTCTGTTGTTTTCTGTATTTTTTGCTAAGTATTCAGTGATGTACTTTTTATTCTAAAGAAAATTCAAGTAAGGCCATAAATAATATGTAATCCTACTCTAAATTTCAAAATAGTATTTCCCTGCACATAACTACAAATAACATGCACTATAATTTTTATCTATAAAACAGGATCATAATACATATGCTTTCTAAATCAATCACACTGATTCTAAACAATTACGAAAAATTTTGCATTTGAATTACTCCAACTAGACATATTGGAAAGCTTGATCTAAATATTCACTATTACAAAAAATTAAAAAAGAGAAATAATTATTTGAAAGTGAGTACAAAATTATAAAGCCATGAAAGGATGGATTTATGAAGAATTCAGAAATGATTATAGCATAATTTCATAATTCTCAAAAATAACCTTTTCACAGAAACCCAGCAATCAGGAAAGATTCATTTCTGACCAAAGTTTCTTTGTTGAGATAATAGTCATGCTGCCTGCATTCTGGCTGGCAGACTGCCCGACGGCCGAGCTCTTGCTTGCCTGGGCCCCTGGAACCATCACCACCACCGAGGACCAGGTAGCCCGACTCCCCCCCGCAGCTGCAGCTGGGCTGGGGACAGGGGGAATCGTTGCTTGTCCTGGTCTCCCTGGCAGGTCCCTGAAACAGATTTGTATTGATGCGGCATGGCTGCATATTTATTTTGATAATTTACATTCTCTTTCATTAAAATCAATTAATTAATAACACTGTTTTCCTGCCCTTCCTGTATTTTACATAGTGATTTTTCCTAATGTATCTTTTTTCCCTAATGTATCTTGAATGGAATATTCCACCAGACATCATTAATGAAATTTATACTCTTTTCATTGATACGGCAAGATTTTTTTCTTACACTTAAGAAAATTAATTTTTTCTTGCTGTAACTTATCGTTAACCTACTGCTACCTGTAGTTACTGGGGGGACTGACAAAAAATGGCTCTTATTAAATAGCCAAATCTGCTTACAATAGATTTAAAGAACTCTAGTATTTCTTAAATTTGAATCATTGGCCAAAAACCCTCTTCTTTGTTTTTTTTTTGTAAAATAGTAATTTCAGGCAAAAAAAGTAGAAAAGTGTCAACAATTATACTAATACTTAGATTATTAAAACCTATAAATGGAAAAAGGAAAACAACTTGCTGTTTAATGTTTCTGCAGTTCACTAAATACATTTGCATCTTGCCTTTTCTTGTTGTTTCTGTTTGCCTTAAAATGGCAAGAGAAGATAAAGTTGGAAAATAGAATGACTGTGCTTTTTATTTAGCTTTTTTAACGGGAAAGGACTTGGGGATGACTAACACTGCCTGCCATCTGCTGGTTAATTCCCGTCTGTACTGAGGGCCCCTGTCCAGCCCACTGATGAATCAGTGGTCAATAAAACAGACAAAACGCAGGCCCTCTAGGGCTTACATCTTGGTATGGAAGCAAGGCACAGATAAGTTAAGACACTCCACAGTATGACTGGGATGTGTACTGAGGAAGTGCAGGGAGGGGTGTATGAGGGGAGGGTGCCATGGGGCGGAGCTTGAAGGAAGTGCACAAAAGCCAGGTGGGTTAGAGGGAAGCTGACAGGGGCCATGGGTGTGGGCGGGCCGTGGGCGACTGCCCAGCAAGCTCCAGGAGGTCTGAGAAGTCCGGCGCTGGGGGAGATGGGGCATCCCCACAGATCAGATGTGTGGTTGGCGAATGCACCAGCCTCCCACATTGTCCAGCTCTTGCTCTGAACAAGAGGCCACGGAAGGGTTTGCAGGAAGGACACGCCCTGACTTGTGTTTGAAGGGATCCCTGGCTGCTTGCAGTGTGGGCTACAGATGGGGAGGGCTGTGCAGGGGAGGGTGCGGAGGGTCCATGTGAGCTCAGGGCAGAGCAGAGGTGTATTAGGGAGTGGGGACCCCAGAGAGTTTCCAGGCACAGCCCAGGTGTGTGCCGCTGACCGAGGAACAGGCTGTAGGAAAGGACGGCAGTGAGGTGGCCCCCAGAACTTTCCCTGAGGAACTCAAGGAGCAGGCAGCCTTGTCCTGCAAGTGGAAGAGGAGACAGCAGGTTTCAAAGGGCGAGCGGAGTCCAGTGTGACCTGTTCCCAGCGAGTCACTCCTAAAGATCCACATGGCAACAGTGCTGGTGGGCTGAGGACAGAGGTCCAAAGAGATGGTGGTGGTCTGTGCCCCGGGCATCACCAAGGAGTACATCTTATTTGAGGCCACGAGGGTAAAGAGCCCACCAGTGAGAGGGGAAGTGGATAAGGCCGGAGTCTGCTGGGAATGGTGACTTTCAGTGGTACAGGAAGGGGAAGAAGGGCCCAGAGTGAGGGAGAGCCATCTGGAAGCTGGGAGAAAGAGGACGACTGCCTGGTGGGACCGGAAGAACACTGAAAAGACCACGGGATCCGGAACGTGGTGGCAGGAGGACTCCACAGAGGAGTGTCCAGGGAGACACAGGGCCGGACACTCTGAGCGGGAGGAGGAAGAAGAGACCTGGATGTTCTGCCCGCGGCTGGGCGGTAAAGCCCCGGAGCACAGCGTGCGTCTCCCGGCAGCTTCAATTTTACCTGGAGATCTGGGGAAAATGCACTGTGAAGCAAATATGTTAATTTTTCATGATCTTAATAGCAAACCAAAACATTTCAAGGACGTGTGGTGGCGCGTGGAGCCGCTCTCCTCTGGGAGGTGGGGGGAAGTCCTAAAGGAAAGTTCTCCGTCGTCAGTGGGCTTACCATAGGAATTGGGGATAAAACAAGACACTGTTTTGAAGTTAGACTAGAGCATTGCATGTTAGAAAGTTTGTACAGGACTTTTATAATCCACCATTCCTAATCTGTGCTTTATATGTATATTTTTCATGTACACAAGCTTGCCACTTGGCTAACACCTTCTTAAAGTGAGTGGACCCCTTCCTGATAGTATAGATCCTCCCACTAAGTGAAGGGTAATTTGACTTATAATGATGTTTTTTTCCCCCTGCTAGCCCCCAGAGGTAATGCTGAAAGCACTTCTAATAGACAGGTGAGTAGTCTCTATATTATTCTTAATAATGTGCTGGTTTGCTTATTATAGGCAATACAAACTCAGAGCGGCAGCCTCTCCCAGGGAACCCCATGGGCCTGACAGGGCCTGGCCAAATCGCATCCGAAATCATCAACTTATTGAATCATTAACTTAAAGATTTTGCCCTCTTCTCTATTATTTGAAATTTCAATTTTATTTTTAAGAGGAATTCCCGAGTCTGCCTGTTCTGTGGAAACGGCTGTTTTTTAAACCATCATCCAGGTGTTTGTCATTTATTTCTCATGTTTTAAGCAGCTGGCAGGACTAAGAGACACTCTGTGACTAGCCCTTCATGCAGACACCCCGAGGAGGCAAGAGTGTAGCTCCCAGAGGGACTTGCAATGTCCTGCTGCGTTTATAAACATACTGTTGTGTTTCTGAACCCACAAGACTGCATATGCAATTGAAGGATGCAATTATGGTCCCTCTCTCCAGCATCCTGATGCCACAGCCGAATGGAGACCGTTTTCCAGGAGACAAACATGGGTGGATTTATTTTTCCCTCCCTCAAAGCCAGGCGAAAGCCTCCTTTCTTTCAGACCACCAGTCAATTTGCCATTTATTTTGCCTGCACCTGTTTGATGTCAGGCTGTGTTCCCTCGGGCAAGGCGCTGCTTAGCTGTGGGTTTTAATGGAGACCTCCAACACACACCTTGGCTGTAATCTAAAACCATTTCATTAGGAAAGATGTGGGAGTCGCTTTCCTTTGTTGAGCCAATGTTTATGTTTTTAACTTCTTAAATCCCGCTGCAAATCACTTACACCTGAACACAGGGCTGGTCTGAATGCAATTACCCCAGCTGAGCTCCACACGCTTGCAAAGGGTTGTTGTCCTTAGATAAAGGCAATTACTGGCACACGTGTGCTCTGCTCAATTTTAAATAAACGCAACTCTAAACACAAGCCTTGCCCCTCAGCTTTTTCCCAGAAAAAGAAACTAGAGCACTTTTTCTCATGGTACCCGAAGGTGTAGGCTGGCTCCACGTTGTTACCCTGTACACGGCATCCTGGGAGTCAGGGCGTGTAGCTGCGACGCCAGCGTGACTTCATTGTTGAAGACTATAGCTATTAGAATAATAAAATGGTACCAGACACCAAAGTCCATCACTATGTGGATCACACAGGTGAGACATGAAATGCAGGGATGGCAGGAGGGTACCTGAGGCCAGTATTTAACCGGAGAAAGCCCCCCCCCCCAGTCTCTGCGCTTTCCTTCCCTGCTAAGAAGTGGTCTGAACAGTGCAGATTAGCTGCTGGCGATGGAGGCTGAAATGGTCTTCCCTCTGCTCCTCCAGCGATACCCGCCATCTTCAGTACCCAGTGAAATGCCTTGATGGATCATCTTTATCCATAACTAACTAAAACAGAAGGTTCATTGCCTTAGTGTAGGAGTTAGCTCTCTCGCCTCGCCTCGCCTCCTCCTTGGATCTTTATCAAGGGGAATGAAAGCCAGCCCAGAAACAGCCTAAACTTTAAAGTTCAGTTATCTCAAATAATAAAACCGAGGAATGGGCCGGCGTACATTTGTAGGAACAGGCACACTTGGGAAAGCAGGTTGCGGAGGTTGGATTTTGCCACCTCTTTCCCTTCTAAATGACTTTTCATTGAAAATCCGGGTACTGAACTACAGCAGTGATGGAGACAGGAAACACACATTTCAAGCTGCATTTCTTCTTAGGCAAAACAGTGAATGGAAAAAGATGAAAAGGAAGATTAAATCATCAACTGGTGCTCATCAAATGTGGAAAGTAAATTGGATTATTAAAACCACTTTTGTGTAATGAATCCAAGGTGATTGGAGAGCCATAGGACTTATACTGTATAGTTCCCTTACAGTATTTGGAACGAATGCTAGTTTTCTCCACTGGTGTGTTTTTCCTGACATATCTGATCATTTCAAGGCAGGACAGTGTGAAGTTACTGTCCAGAAAGCGTTATCAATATTGACCACTACCCCATGCTTTCCTTTCTCTTCTCTTTTAAATATTGTTACCACATAGGTTTATTTCATTCCCACACTTCCACAGATGAGCTGTGCAGACTTCTTACTGTCTCTCTCTTTGTCTTTTCTTTTTCAGCCCAGGAAGCAGGGATGAGCAGCTCACGTATCCAAGGCAGTTTCTAGACGTGTGGGCATCTCCCTCACCAAAGAGCAATTAAAAACAAAAACAAACATATAGTATTTGCACTTTGTACTTTAAATGTAAATTCACTTTGTAGAAATGAGATATTTAAACAGACTGTTTTAATCTGTGAAAATGGAAGGCGGGGTTCAGAAGATTAATCACATACAATGTATGTGTCCTTTTCGACCTTCGAAATCTGGGCTTGGTGGAGATGTGTTCTGAGTGCATTGGAGCTTCCTTCTCTGCCCTGCACGCGGTGACCGTGGGCACCTTCTCCCTGGGGGGCAGCCTCTCCTGGTCCACTCCTCCGGCTCCTTGACGGGGCTGGGAGTTCCCTGTCTCCATGGAAGCCTGTGATGTCAGTTGGTAATGTCTTGCAGTGCAGATTGGCCTGTTTCCTGGGATTGTGTGTTAGTCTGTTTGGCTTTCCGGATCCTCCCTCACACGATGAACCATGCAACCAGGAGAATCCTGCAGGGACGCAGGTGGCATCGGGGGAGAGGGCACCTAGACTACCTTTGCGTTCCCACCTCAAGCTTCTGCTTGTGTTTTTCCCTGGCCTCAGATTACTCCTGCCGTTAAATTCTCAGAGTCGCCTCTGCGTGGGCAGGTGGCTCCGAGGAGCCCCTCCTTCAGAAAGTAGACCTAGCCCTGGCAAGACGGCTTACCCCTGCCGGCTCGCACCCTGGTCCAGCTGCTTCCCCTAGGTGTCTGTCCCATCCTTCCCTGGCTGCCCCAGGTCCAGTGGGAGGGAAACTATCTCCTGAACACATTGCCAACATTCTCCCTAAAGAAGACAGCCTGGCTACGTGCTGCAGGGGTGTGACCTCAGCTGGGAGGATGACCATGCTGCCGAAGGCCTGGAGGGCAGGAGGACTTGCCAGTGGGAATTCATGCCCGTGGTGAGAGGAGGGCTGGGAACTGAACCCCCACTGTGAGCAGCAGAACTGGCCTGGTGTGCGGCTGGCTGCCCCTCAGCCCTGGGCCAGGTCAGCACGGGCCCGCTGGCCCTGAGGGACCGCCTGGAGGATGGGCTGCAAGCTCCCGGCAGAGGTGGGACGTCAGCTCAGCTCACACTTGATTGGAAACTCTTCATGGCCTCCAAGCTCCCCAGTGTGTGGGGCTGGGAGACCGTGGATGTGCCTGGAGGTATTCCATGAGGGCTTTTGCTTATTTAAACTGTGCAAAGGTGAAACGTGAGCTCTGGAGCCCGACACCAGCTCATGTACATGTCAACATTGTCTAAGAAATGGTTGTGATCCTAAATGTTTTGGATACTCTTTTATATTTCTGAACTTTGAATTTAATCAGTTTTCTTAGGTTAAAATAAAAGATGCAGTAAAACAGTATTTAGTCTTTTCTTTCTAGCTAAATGCAGAGTTTATAATTGCTTCACTACTCATACACCAGGCCTGTGAATTTCATACCTGAAGTTTTGTGTACATTACCAAGGCTAAAACTGCCAAGATTTTTGGAATCAATGTATAGAAATGACTCATGTGGTCACAAACTGCCGAGTGGGAATCAAATCATTCAAGCAACAAAGCTACTCAAGAATGACAGTGAAAATGTAAGCAAAGCTAAATTCAGGGGCTGGGTGATGGTGGAAACCATGGTGGTGACAGCGATGGTGATGGTTGTAGTGGTGATGATGATGATGATCATAATGATAATGATGGTGATGGTGATGATGATGATGATGGTGGTCATAATGATGGTGGTGGTTCTGATTATGGTCATGATGATGGTAGTAATGATGATGATAGTGATGATGATGATGATGATGGTGGTGGTGGTGATGATGATTATTGTCATGGTGATGATGGTGATGTGAGTGGATGGTGGTGATGGTTGTGTAATGATAATGATGATGGTGATGGTGATGTTGGTGATGATGGTGGTGGTGATGATTATGGTGATGGTGATGATGGTGATGGTGATGATGGCATTGGTGATGGTGATGGTGGTGATGTGAGTGGATGGCGGTGATAGTTGTTGTGATAGTGATAATAATGATGGTGGTGGTGATGGTGGTAATGGTGGTGGTGATGATTATGGTGATGGTGATGATGATGGTTGTGTTGGTGATGGTGTTGGGTGATGGTGGTGGTGATGATGATGATAGTGATAATACTGATGGTGGTGGTGATGATGATGCTGTTGGTTAGGGTGATGGTGGTGATAATGGTGGTGATGGTGGTGAATGGTGGTAGTGATGATGATAGTAATAATGATGATGGTGATGATGATGATGATGGTGTTGGTGATGGTGATGGTGGTGATAATGGTGATGATGATGATGGTGGTGATGTTGATGGTGATGATGATAATAATAATGATGATGGTGGTGGTGGTGGTGGTGATGACAGCTATGTTAGTGATGATGATATTGTGATGGTGATAATGATGGTTATGGTGATGATGGTGGTGTCGGTGGTGCTAATGATGGTAGTGAGGAGGAGCATGATTTTCTTAATTTCATACACTACTATATAGACCAAAATTCGAAAACATTTTTGACTAGCCATTTTAGTCTTTCTTCATTCTAGAAAGTTATGTTAGCCATCTTTTACTGTAATCCTATGAACAACCCACCCCAAAACTCAGAAGCTTACAGCAGCATCATTCTTTCTTGCCCGTGCCTCTGTGTGCTGTCGAGGATGGTCAGCTGGTCTAGACTCTGCTGGATCTGCCTCTGGTCTGCTCTAGGCTCTCATCCTCCTAAGACTAGAGAGTTGTCCAAGGCTCTTCTTGCATGGTTGTGGTGGAAGCACCATAAACTCAATCTCACAAGCACATTTCAAGCCTCAGCTGTGACCTGTCTGTGACCTGCAACCTGTTTCTACTGGCCACAGCCTAGTGGGTGCATTCCCGGAGGCCACGGCAGGGTCTGGATTCAGAATGTTACTTACAATAATGAAGTCCTGCCCCTCAAATCCAGTCTACTACAGTATATACTGACTGCCTAGTAACAAAACTCTGGGTTTACTGGTACAGCTATGAGGAAAGAAAGAAAGAAAGAAAGAAAGAAAGAAAGAAAGAAAGAAAGAAAGAGAGGGAGGGAGGGAGGGAGGGAGGGAGGGAGGGAGGGAGGAAGGAGGAAAGAAGGAAAAGAAAGAAAGAAAGAAAGAAAGAAAGAAAGAGAAAGAAAGAAGAACTTTTTAAATCTCTCGGAGTTACTGTAAATAAAGTAGGAGGTCATGCATATAAAACTTCTGGTATAAACAGGCATTCAACAAATGGCATTATGAATTAAAATCTGCATATCAGGATTGTATGCATCAAATGACTTTCAATTTTCTCCTTTAGAGTATACAAAGGTCAGGGAAACTTGAATCCAAAAACTAGGTTTAAAAAGTGCAAGTCTTACTACCAGCAGAAGGAAACCCCCTAAAAGTAGAAATTAGGGAATTTTATTCTGACTCCTCGATTGGTTCATTTATAAGAAGTAGAGTTGAGTTGAAATAGAATTGAGTTCATGGCCTGGGCACACAGAGGGGTTTTCTCAGTTGTCTCAGCACGCTGTCTTCATTGGCCCCTGGGGATCTGTCGGTCTCTGCAAAGGCCAGCTCTGTCCCTGCGTGGCTCAGAGGAACCCTGCACTCCATGCCTCAGGCCCTGGTGCCCTGGAGGGGGCAGTACAGATGACAGAGGCAGCAGGCTGAACGTGGAACATTTCATGCTTTTTGAAAAGCTTTCTGGAGCCCCTGCTAAAAGAATCCCACTGAAAGTGCTGACCACTCCCCTCCCCTCCCTTCCTCTCCTCTCCCCTTCCCTCTCTTCTTCTCCTCTCCTTGGCATCTCCAACTTCCATCTAAACTGGGCGTTTACTGCCCAGGACAACATGAGCTCTGCAGGCCAGAAGGGCAGGTGCTGGCCACATTTGCCACAGCCACTGCTCACGCTCAGTGGTCCTCCCATAACCTCATGGTTTTTACTCCCTCTTACGTGAAACAAATGCCTTCCGTTCCGCCCATTTCCCTGCACATCTACAGGCAGACAAGTGCCGATAAGTGAATTGGATTCATGTGAGGCACTTGGCAGAAAGGTTTCATACATCCTCCTGTAAATTTTTTAACGTCAGAACAAATGTTTCGCTTCCTTAAATTAAAGCTGAAATCATTCTCAGTAAACAGATTACTTCTTTGTTGCAAAAGATGGAATTCTGATATTCCCTCCCAGCCTGATCTGAAAATGCCAGTTCAGTCTCTGGGGTTACTAGCTCAAGGGATAGCTGTTGATTTATTGTTTGGAAAGATCTGGAAGTATATCCTTGATAAGGTTCTGAATACTTTAGTTCAAATTTACACACACAAGATGCCCTAAATATTATCATAGACATAAGGTTTTTTTTTTAAAAAAATATCTGAATCACTTAATTTTCCATCTAAGAAAATGATTTTCTAATTTGGTAAATAATTTCATTAACTGAGTTGAGCTATGCTTTATAATAAACTACATTTATTATTATTATCATTATTATTTGGTATGCAGGATTGAACTCGGGGGCATTCTACCTCTGAGCTATACTCCCAGCCTTTTTTTATTAATCAATTAATTAATTAATTAATTAATTTTGTTTTGAAACAGGGCTAGGTTGCTGAGAGTCTCACCACATTGTTGAGGCTGTCCTCAAATCTGCTATACTCCTGTCTTAGTCTCCCAAGTACTGGGATTATAGGGAAATAATTGTACTTCTAAAAGTAAAATTAAATAGTTTAAATGTGTTTTAACACAGGGTTAGGAGAGTGCTTTGATAACTTAATTATTTTTACCTCCAGAAGGAAGTGGCACTCCTGCCCTGTGGGTTCTGGCTTTTCAGGACACAGGTGACACAGGAGGGACATCTCCCCAGCAACTCCTGTCCCTCTGGCAGAGCGTCTCAGCAGCATCTCCAGAAAACGTCCAGAACTTCCAGCCCTGAACTGAGTCATCAGAAAGCTTCTCCAGTGGGAAAAGGGATGCTCCAAACTGAGCACATGGCGTCCAGCCTTCCCTGCCCTCTCTGCTGACCTTCCTCCCCTGCTGACCTTGCCTCCCCTGCTGACCTTCCTTCTCTGTGACCTTCCTCCTCAGTGACCTTCCTCCTCTGTGACCTTCCTCCTCTGTGACCTTTCCTCCCCTGCTGACCTTCTTCCTCTGTGACCTTGCCTCCTCTGTGACCTTCCTCCTCTGTGACCTTCCTCCTCAGTGACCTTCCTCCCCTGTGACCTTCCTCCTCTGTGACCTTTCCTCCCATGCTGACTCCTCTGTGACCTTCCTCCTCTGTGACTCTACACCTCTGTGACCTTTCCTCCTCTGCTGACCTTCTTCCTCTGTGACCTTCCTCCTCTGTGACCTTCCTCCTCTGTGACCTTTCCTCCTCTGTGACCTTTCCTCCTCTGCTGACCTTCCTCCTCTGTGACCTTTCCTCCCCTGCTGACCTTTCCTCCTCGGTGACCCTCCTCTTCTGTGATCCTACACCTCTGTGACCTTTCCTCCTCTGTGACCTTCCTCCTCTGTGACCTTCCTCCTCTGTGACCTTCCTCCTCTGTGACCTTTCCTCCTCTGCTGACCTTCCTCCTCTGTGACATTTCCTCCCCTGCTGACTTTTCCTCATCTGTGACCTTCCTCCTCTGTGACCCTACACCTCTGTGACTTTTCCTCCTCTGCTGACCTTCCTCCTCTGTGACCTTTCCTCCCCTGTTGACCTCCCTCCCCTGCTGACCTTCCCACCCTTGCTGACCTTCCTTCTCTGTGACCTTCCCTCCTC